>ML350850.1:0-63422 GCA_005239505.1 Nicotiana paniculata
GTAGGCAGCTTGTTCTTTATCTCTCAACTCATCAGGTGGTTCGGATAACTCTATTTGCATATTGTCCTTCGAATTTACTTCTGATCGCGCTCCCATTACCAGAATCACCATACAGAGCTATTCCTAGACCCGGAATCCCAAACAGACATCTATAATACTGAAATGCACTTCAACCCAAATTTATGAATTTCTTCCAAAATGCCAACTTCCACAATAGACGCTGAAATGCTCTCGGATCATCCAAAACCGGATCCGAACATACGGCCAAGTCTTAATCATCATACGAACCTGCTAGAACCTCAAAATTCGGATTTCGAGGTCGTTTACTCAAAGATCCAACTTTGGTCAATTCTTCCAACTTAAAGCTTCTGAAATGAAAATGCTCTTTACAAATCAACTTCAAAACTCCCAGAATTCAATTCCGAACATGCATACTAGTCATAATACCTGAGGTGAAGCTATCATGGACTCAAACTGTCAAACAATGCGCTAGATCTCAAAATCACTTGTCGGGTCCTTGTATTCTCTCCCACCCAAACATACATTCGTCCTCGAACGTGCTAAGAACTATGCTAGAGTTGTCCAAAATCATTGTTTAACACTTCGTGCAACTGCCCATGCCACCACAACTAAGTTGAGCACTTTAGCTCGATCCAATTTGAAGACATCCTCTTTCATTTAGGAAAAAGCCTTTGATCCCAGTTCCAATATCCAAAATTCTCTGCCAAGTCTGTTTCCAATATACGAACACCGTATCAATCACAACATGATGTACCATAACATGACGGCATCCCTTTGCTGAATCCCCACATTGCGCCATTTCCTTCGCATGACCGTAATAACATTGTCTAATCATAATATCCGAAATTCCACGAATCTGATGCTCCCAATGCATCTCATGACCTATATACATCTTGCCCCAACTTTTGCATGACCGCCACGACGAAAGATGTGTAGAATTTCATTACCAGCTGTCGAGTCAACAAATCATTAAGTTTATACTCCTAACAAGAGCCATCACCTCATGATGAATTAAATAATGACATTTTCTCTTTAATACACTTCATATAATCTTATTCCATCGATCCTAGATCGAATAATCTTGTCTCAACTGGTACGAACTTCTCAGGTCGTAGGCCACCCCAGACATGACCAAAAGTCTCATATGATGCCACAATGTGCCACATCATGAACGTGATACATAAGAAAACAAACTATAGAAGGGACTACTCAACTCACGCACTAATATGAACTTTCCTCGGAATATGGGAAACAAAACACACAAAAATAGAATTAGAAAACCGTACTTAACATCACACTGTTGCAGCGTGCAACTCGATCCAAAAAACATACCCGTGGCGGCGGGCAACCCCATCCACACATGAAATTCACATAAGGAGATACACACCGAGCTAAATTGATCATTACTACAAAATACTGAATATCGCTCACAACCAACGCTAAGTGCACAATACCATCCCTGAGAAGACATATAGCGCCACAAGCTAAAAAACTCAAGCACAACTGTGGTGCGATATATGATCTTAATCTCACGAGCCATCCTGCTCACATAACACCATCTCTTATCAGAATCTCAACACATAAGAAATTTATCAAGCAGTTTCACAACTCACACGACACAATATAGTATTACATGAAATAGCAGACGCCGAAATAACATCCAACGTTCTAATAATCCTCCATGAGGAGCGCTATACTGGAACAAACACATCTGGCCTGATATAGAGTCCGTACTCATATTTAATCCATCCACAGACCTCGAGACGATTTTTATCACACCGTACTAGGCTGATAACCTTTCGCGGGTCCCTAATTACCCCTTTTTTCCCATAACACACAATAACAACCATCATAACCGGAGAAACCCCCACAGTCCACAACCCAACAAGCAGAGTGCCCTTCAGGCATAAATTCTCAAATTAACCATATCACCAAAATCTCTATACTTGGTTCCAATCCTCGATCAATGAAGTGACAATATGTCACACTTATACAATCTTCTCGTTGTCACGCTCCCACGAGCTTCCACACAAGGTAACAAGTCTGAACGTCATACCACCAGCCATACTAATACTGCAAAGCAAATTAAGAATCAATAACCAGGATGCAAAGCCTCTGTCACAAAACACCGATCTCAGGTGACACTGAAGACAATACAAGCTTACACTAAACATTCAAATCCCTTTCCTGCTCATCCGAGTTCATGACATCCATGCAAACACCAAACCGCAACCCTAGTCCTCAATTTCAAATTTCACACCACTTACTGCACCTAACATGCCAATATGCGATCTTACAGGAATTTCATCATAACTTCTAAACCACTAATAAGGTAAACACTTCATTATATAGAAAATTTCTACTTAACTCATCCCAAGAGAACCATAACAACATACGATTGAATTCTCATAACTGTAGAATATACAAATCCTCAAGTAGTGGTCTAAACCAATTACGGCGGCCGTCAAACCTCGCACGTACCGCCACAAATCACATGCATAATTTAGTCATGTTGGAGGTACTGACCACTGCCACCATCATGCCAGCTCAACCATGGCTAACCAATCTAAGTTCTTCTAATTTATTCTTAATTGCCTTAGAGATAATAATAGCTCCATTCCTTACATCAAAACCTAAACCCGCACTCATCTTGAGGGGCAGCATTCCACGAGACCACATTGTCTCAAACCATGAACCATTCCATACCCTCATTGCACGCACATTCGCATTTTCAATCGATACGCCTATTCTGATAGATCCTCTATGAATCCAAAGTCATTTTCTCTTTTTCCCTCTAAATTCTAATCTGCAAGTCGAAAATATCATAGAACATTCCGTGCCTCTTATCGTAATCCGCTACAAACGCTCGATTCTTAACCATACCGCGCGTTTGAAATCCTTAGTTACTGCATTTTAACCTTTGAATTCACTAGGATCGTTGTTGAGAGTCACCCACTCTAGTTTGGTCCCGAATATAATCAACTAGAAGGATCCACTGGCACATGAACACCCATCTTAATAAAGAACCCGACTAAATCACTTCCTTTGTAAATCACTTCTGTACGAAGCATAAATCCTAAATTTTGTCCGAAGCCCGAACATGAGTTGATAAAGCCAACTACAACACACCTCTATCAATTCCTTTCTCAAATTACCACTTATGTTCATTTCCCTTAGTTGTAATAACAAATACGCCGATAACTCGAAATCCCACAAGTAGATAACCATGCAACCCAATCCTAGGCGGTGGGACTCTCCCACTTAGCCTGAAGCTGCTATTACACAACTCTGGAACCCACCAAGTTTATTTCTTCATTGTTTACATGATCTTGCACAACCAACCTGCCTAATTCCCCAAATTCCTTCTGTTAGCATTTCATGAACACTCTAAATCTCTAGTAACATTCAAATATTCTACCTCTTACTAGATAGTCCGTAAAACCCTTTGCAGAAGCTTCACCAACCATGCGACCGTTGACCTGCTCATAGGAGATAACCCACCTGTGGAAATTAGATGTCGGCATCTTGCAACGTCGCTGCACGAGGTAGAATCAGTATGACATCAATAACCAATCATGAGCCCGTTCTCATTCAACAACTATACCAATTTGTTTGCTCCTTATGGACATCAACTAAATGTGCGACAATATCTTCCAATTTAAAGTTATATTGCATCCTTCTTCATATCAAGCAACTCCTTTATGTTTTATCCAATCTCCCGCCGTATAATAGCCCATATTTCAAATTATCACGTGGACCCAACCACCGTCCACTAAGATTCCCAAATAACTCTATGCTTTTCCTCAAGGTGTGTAGTTATGCTGCTACTGAACTCGTATGTTACTCTGCCACTCTCTCACTTTGGTCAAACTCACTCCTTTAAGCAACTACTCGACTTTTTCTTCTTACACATGGCCTTCTAGAAATTTAACCATCGCCCCACACTTCCCACATGTCATTCCTCATCCTTTGCTACCCAGTTGTTGCCTTAAATCAATATCATCTCTGTAGCACTTGAATCGATAGATCGCTAATAACTTCAACCCTTTCCGAAGATCCTCCTTCTCGAGCCGTCACCATTAGAAATTTCCATTCAATACTAAACCGCCGCACCCCGCGATCTCTGACAGCCGCTTCTCCAATACTATCTCACTATATCCTTCCCCAAAGGCAAATTGTAGAAGATCATTACACCGGCGAACGTAACCCATTCAATCGAAGACGACGACACCACATCGCAGATAAAAATTCCACAACACTTGAAAACACCAAGTCTCATTACTTTATCAACCCAAACTTGAATATTTATAGCCTGATTGCTTTTCCTCCACCGGAAATATAATACCGAATCTCTGAATCGTGCTCTGAGTAGACCTCCTTTCAAGTCATTCACTGCCCCGAAACATGGGCAAGCATCCTACTATCAAATCAATTATTGTGCGCCAACCATTTGTGAGCATCATAGAAATCGGTACATAGCCTCAAAGCTCTTAGAAGTACAACTACTGAGCTAAAACGACATAATATCTTTCCGCAAGGCGACAACAATAGCCCAATAAACTATGCAGGAAGAAACATCTCGCACCACATCTACAGTACCATTTCAATTCTTCAATTTCTGATTTATAGCAAGCGCTTCGCGTCACGTTATATTGAGTAGGAAAGAAACATAGGAATAAGCCTCAAAGGAATCAAACCACACAATGAGGAGTCAAGAAGAGAAGTACTCCTAACAGTCATGTAGGCTCTCGAAGATAAGTACAAACGTCTTTGTACCGATCCGCAAGACTCTACTAGACTTTCTCATGACTCGTGAGACCTAGGAGAACCAAATACTCTGATACCATGTTGTTACGACCCAAACTCCACTAAAGGTCATGATGGCGTCAGACATCACTGTCAGGCAAGCCAACACCAAGAAGTAAATTAAATTTTTATTTTAGTATTTTTGAAATTATTTGTTTTTGATACATTAAATAATAAATAATGAATTTCACTAAGTAAATATTAATGTCTTTAACAAATTCAAATACTAAATAAATCGCATAGTCATCCCAGAACCCGGTGTCAAAAGTGCATGAGTAATTTCTAGGAAACAAAGGTAATACAATAACCTTTCGGAATACAAATTGGACAGTAGAGAAAATACAATACTCTGAAGGAGAATCGGCTGGCTGTGGGTCGTCCCTTGAAGTGCATCGCACCTAATTCTCTGTATCAACCATGCCGTTGTGCCAAACTAGGCCACTAGACATACATGTGCTTGTGCAACAAAAATGCACAACAAGTGTAGTATGAGTACAAAAACAACATGTACTTAGTAAGTATCCCGTCTAACCTCAAAGAAGTAGTGACGAGAGGTCGACTTCGACACTTACTAGTGGTCCAATAATAAAATACCAAAATGTGTAAAAGTATGGATCTTATAAGGTGATTTCAATCTCGATAAGCATGAAGTAGGTAAACAATTCTTTTAACAATAAGTTATTTCCAAAAATTCATATTTCATCATTTTTCAATTTACCTTAGGCCAGGGTAGCAATATCATTATTTAAAGGCAAGCATGCGCAAATCATGAAGGTCGTACGGCCTGATCCAGCATAATAATAAAATATGCACTGCCAGAGGGTCGAATGGAGCGAACCATAGATGCATCTATTACCCCGCTCGCGAATCATACATGCGACGCGGTCAAATGTAAGTAAATAATCACCCTTCTCGCGAATCATACATGCACCGCGGGCACACATAGATACACACATTCGAACAGTCAATAAAGAGTTCACCATGGAACATTTATCCAGGGAAAATTCAATCCTCTTTTCACGATTTAGAAAATGAAGTTTAACTTATTTAGAATTCCATTTACTAATCCGATATGCTTTAGGAAATTTAAATTGTTATTAAGATTATAAATATTTCAAGTATAGCATGTTTTTGGGTCCTAGACTACCCGGACTGAAGCACAATAGTAGCTCGCACGGACTCTCATCACATCGTGCGTAAGTAGCGCCCACAAATAGTAGCACATAATTAATTATTTCACCTATGGGGACAATTCCCTCTTACAAGGTTATAAAGGAGACTTACCTCGCTCCGAAGTTCCATAATCGACTTCCAAGCCCTTCCGATGACTCAAATTGATGCACAAATCCCCAAATCTAACCAATAATTCTGAAAACCCGTTAATATATGCTCAAATACCCGTTATAATCCAATTTATAGCAACTTCTAACCCCGATCGAAAAGTTGACAAAAATTGCCCTCGGGCCCACATGCCCGGATTCTGAGGTCGCAATCCATGTCCGAATTCAAGGTCACAATCCAAAATTCTAGGTCTTCCACCCAAAACCCCACAATTTATACAAATTTCCATGTTCAAATCCATATATAATCATGTAGTTAATTCAAAACCATTATAAACCACTTACCTCATGCTTGGTGATGAAAATGGCACTCCCAAGTTTGCTCCAAAGCCGGCTCCCATGGGGAAAATATGGTGAAAATGAGCCAAACCCTTGTTTTAAAAGAACACACCGCCCAGCCCGGATTTTGCACCTGCGGTCAACCAGCCCCATCTGCTGTCTTGCAGGTGCGACCAAAGCCTCGCACTTGCGAACTCCTCCTGCCTAGCATGACTCCGCACCTGCGCCCTTCTTTTCCACATCTGCGCCTTCGCAGGTGCGGACATAACCTTGCACCTGCGCTCCCAGACTTCTCTCACTCTCTCCCAAACCTTACATGCAACCATTGGCTCGCACCCGCGACCTCGCACCTGTGGCCTTTATTGTGCAGGTGCCATCGCACCATATATCTGTTGCTTTAGCCCTTCCTCAAAATCCATTATCGGACTTACTTGAGGCCTCCACCCGGAATCCACACGAGGCCCCCGGGACCCCGTCCAATCACACCAACCAGTTCCAAAACATAACGCGGAACTGCTTGAGCACTCAAATCACATCAAACAATGCCAAAACCATGTATCACACTCAAATTCAAGCTTAATGAACTTTAGAACTTCCAACTTCAACATTCAATGTCGAAACCTATCAAATCATGTCCAATTGACCTCAAATTTTGCACACAAGTCACGTTTGACTTTACAGACCTACTCAAACTTTCGGAATCAGGATCCGACAAGATATCAAAAGTCCACTTCCGGCCAAACTTCTCAAAAACCTTCAAATTTCTAACTTTATCCAAATGACTCCAAAATGACTCAGGACCTCTGATTTACTTCCTATCGTGCTCCCATTACAAAAATCACCATACATAGCTATTCCCAGACTCGGAATCCAGAACAGACATCGATAACACTGAAATGCACTTCAACCCATATTTATGAATTTCTTCCAAATTCCAACTTCCACAATAGACGCCGAAAAGATCTCGGGTCATCCAAAACCCGATCCGAACATTCGGCCAAGTCCAAAATCATCATACGAACCTGCTAGAACCTCCAAATCTAGATTCCGAGGTCGTTTACTCAAAGATCCAACATTAGTCGATTCTTCCAACTTAATGTTTCTGAAACGAGAATTCTCTTTACAAATCAAGTCCAAAACTCCCGGAATTCAATTCCGACCGTACGTACTAGTCATAATACATGAGGTGAAGCTGTTCATGGCCTCAAACTGCCAAACGACGCGCTAGAGCTCAAAACGACCTATCGGGTCGTTACATTCTCTCCCACCCAAACATACATTCGTCGTCAAATGTGCTAAGAACTGCGTTGCAGTTGTCCAAAATCATTTTTTAACACTTCGTGCACCTGCCCGTGCCACCACAACTCAGTTTAGCACCTTAGCTCGGTCCAATCTGAAGATATCCTCTTGAGTCCAGTTCCAATGTCTGAAATTGTATGCATACCTTTGCTGAATCCCGACCTTGCGCCACTTCCTTTACTGGACCATAATAACATTTTCTTATCATAATAGCCAAAATTCCACGAATGTGATGCTCCCAATGCATCTCATGTCCTATATAAATCTTGCCCCAGCTTTTGCATGACCGCCACGACTAAAGATGTGTAGAATTTCATAACCAGCTGCCGAGTCAACAAATCATTAAGTCTATACTCCTGACAAGAACTATAATCTCACGCTGCATCAAATAATGGCATTTTCTCTTTAATACACTTGATATAATCTTATTGTGCCGGTCCTAGATCCATTAATCTTGTCTCAACCGTTACGAACTGCTCAGGCCGTAGGCCACCCCAGACATGACCAAAAGTCTCACATGATGCAACAATGTGCCAATAGGCCACCGTTTGAATGTGATACATAAGGAAAATGAACTCTGGAAGGGACTACTCAACTCATGCACTAATATGAACTTCCTCAGAAAATGGGAAACGAAACACACAAAAATAGAATATAGAAAACCGTACTTAACACCACATTTTTGCGGCGTGTAATTTGATCCAAATAACATACCTGTGGTGGCGGGCCACCCCATCCACACATAAAATTCACATAAGGAGATACACACCGAGATAAATTGCTCATTACTACAAAATACTGAATATCGCTCACAAGCAATGCTAAGTGCACAATACAATCCCTGGGAAGACATATAGCGCCACAAGCTACAAAACTGAAGCACAAATGAGGTGCGATATGTGATCTGAATCTTACGAGCCATCCTGATCACATAACACCATCGCCTAGGGGAATCTCAACATATAAGAAAATTTCAAGCAATTTCACAACTCACACGACAGAATATAGTATTACATGAAATAGTAGATGCCGAAATAACATCAAACGTTGTAATACTCCTACATGAGGAGCACTATACTGGAACCTACACATTCATATTTTCAACCGGTATGCACATTCTGATAGATCCTCTATGAATCCGAAGTCATTTTCTCTTTTTTCCTCCAAATGCTTCTCTGCAAGTCAAAAATATCTGTAACGACCCGGCCAGTCGTTTCGTGAGATTAGCCCAGTTTCCCCCATTTCTGATTTATCATATGTTTCTTAGCCTATTTATGTTTTGTTGGGTCAGTTGGTTCAGGTTCGGAGTGGTCGTGGTGAGAATTGAATCTCCTAAATTAGCTTAATAGTTGAAAAAGTCAACTGGGAGTTCACTTATTGGTAAACGACCTCGGAATGAGAATTTTATGGCTCAGATAGCTTCGTTAGGTTATTTGAGACTTAGGAGTGTGTTCGGAATGAAGTTTTGATGTCCGGTATAGAACTAGGCTTGAATTGGCGAAAGTTAGTTTTTTACGATTTTTGGTCGGCAGTGGAAATTAGGATATCAGGGTCGGAATGGAATTCGGGAAGTTGGAGCAGGTTCATAATGTCATTTTGGATAGGTGTGGAAAAGTTTAGGTCAATCGGAGGTGTTTTGGTTGGTTTCGGCATCATTGGCGCAATTTAGAAGTTTCAGAGTACATAGGCTTAAATTTGATGTAATTTTGGTGTTTTTGCGGTGTTTTTGGTATTTTGAAGTCTCTACTGAGTTTGAATAAGGTTATGGGTTGTTGTGGCATGAATGGTTGAGGTCCCGAGGGCCTCAGGTGTGTTTTGAAAGGTTAACGGATCAAGTTTGGATGTTGGAAGTTGAAAATTTTGTTGGTGTTCTGTTCTAGTGTCCTTCTATGCTATCTTGTGGGTAAGAATGCGATCGCATAGGGTAGTTGGGGAGGGCATGGGTTTTTTATGCAGTTCGATCATGTGGGTTGAGGCCAAGATCGCGTAGAGTGGGTCTTTTGTGCAGTGCGATCGCGTGGGTAAGGTCCGCGATCGCATAGGGTGTTTCGATACGCGTGAGGGGGTGAGTGTTTGAGATATGTGCATTCGTGCCTTCGTATGCCAACGTATAGAGTGGACTGGTCTATGCATTGAGAACTTATCCCATGAAATGTGATCGCACTGAGGAAAATTAATTGCTGGGCATATGTTTTAAAGGCCATTTGTGCGAGAATAGTTCATTTTCCTCAATTATTGAACGAGTTGGGAGATCTTTTGAGAGGGTTTTTTCTCAACTATCTTATCTGGCTTTTGTGAGGGATGTTCAGTGGTGAGGCTCCCGCTATTGATTCGGTTCCTATGGTCTGTGACTTTCCAGACGTGTTTCCTGCAGAGCTGCGAGGCATGCCGCCTGACAGGGACATTGATTTTGTTATTGACCTGGTGCCAGGAACCCAACCTATTTCTATCCCACCTTATCGTATTGAACCAGCGGAGCTAAAGGAATTAACGGAGCAGCTTCAGGAAGTCCTAGATAAGGGGTTCATTCGTCCTAGCGTGTCACCTTGCGTTCCGGTTATCATCAGTTGAAGATTCTGGGGCCAAACATCCCGAAGACTGCTTTCAGGACTAGATATGGTCATTATGAGTTCATGGTTATGTCATTTGGGTTGACCAATGCCCCAGCAGCCTTTATGCACCTGATGCACAGTGTATGCCGGGCTTATTTAGATTCTTTCGTCATCGTGTTTATTGGCGATATCTTGGTGTATTCCCGATCTCGAGAGGATCATAAGCAGCATTTAAGAGTTGTGCTTCAGACCTTGAGAGAAGAGATTGTATGCGAAATTTTTGAAGTGTGAGTTTTGGCTTGATTCAGTTGCATTCTTTGGGCATGTGGTGTCCAGTGAGGGTATTCAGGTTGATCCAAAGAAGTTAGAGGCGGTGCAGAGTTGGCCTAGAGTGTCATCAGCCACTGAGATTCGCAGCTTCCTTGGTTTGGCAGGACACTATCGCCATTCCGTAGAGGGATTTTCATCTATTGTAGCACCTATGACCAGACTGAGGAGTGTGAGCAGAGCTTTCATAAGCTCAAGTCAGCTTTGACTACAGCTCCGGTATTGATTTTGATTACGTGTTTAGGTTCTTATACAGTTTACTCTGATGCCTCGAGAGTTGGCCTTGGAGCGGTTTTGATGCAGGATGGTAGGGTGATTGCCTACGCGTCCATACAGTTGAAGGTGAGCGAGAAGAACTATCCAGTGCACGATCTTGATCGCGTGGGTGGAGGCCGCGATCGCGTAGAGTGGGTCCTGTGTGCATTGCGATCGCGTGGGTAAGGTCCGTAATCACATAGCATGTTCTCAAGCGCGTGAGGGGGTGAGTGTTTGAGATATGTGAACGCATAGAGTGGACTTGTCTGTGCATCCCTAACGCATCCCTGGAAATGCGATCGCATTGAGGAAAATTAATTGCTGGGCAGAATGTTTTAAAGGCCATTTGTGCGAGAATAGTTCATTTTCCTCCATTATTGAACGAGTTGGGAGCTCTTTTGAGAGGGTTTGAAGAGTAAATCGAAGGGAATCACTTCGGGGTAAGGTTTTCAGCTTCATAACTCGTTTCTATGTCGTTTTCTTAGTAATTAAACCGGAAAATTGTTGAAATTAAACCAAAATATGGGAAGAAAGGTGCATGGAATTTGGAATTTTCTTTTGAGGATTTGACTGGGCAATTGTGGTCCGATTTCAGTGTTCTTGGTATGTATAGAATAGTGGGAGGATGAGGATTCTAGTGATGTAAATTTTATATTATTTTGAGATGTGGGCCCGGGGCTCGGGTTTGGCCGAATTTCGAGATTTTTGTATAAACTGATAGTTTTCGATTGGGTTGTATTCCTTTAGCGTATATTGATGATGTTAATCAGGTTTTGGTTAGATTCGAGGCAATCAGGAGCCAAATTGAGGGTCAAGAACATCGCAAACTACTGTTGTGGCCCGGTAGAGGTAAGTAATGGTTATAGATGTTGTCCTGAGGGTATGAAACCCCGAATTTCATATTTCTCACTGTTTTTAGAATGGCGCACATGTCGGATGACGAGTATGTGGCGCACACTGATTTTTTCGATTGGATTTGGTCCTCTTTGCGGAAACTATTGAGTTGCGTATTTTACTCTAAATCATATGTTAAATTATGTTCTAAAGACTATTTCTATATTTGGGCTATAAGCCATGTTTGAAGCTTCGTGCCGACTTGTTTAGACTCCTTGGGGGCTTTTTACTGCTATTTCCTCACTGTTTATTTGTGATTTACACTCAGTCACATTGTTCTTAACTGTTTTCGAAACACAGTCTGATTTACACTATTTTGAGATTTAAAAATGATGTTTTGGGTCGAGTACCCCATTTTACTGATATGCCCAAGGGTCTTTTGAGAGGTTCTGACTGAGTGAGGCCGAGGGCCAGATTTGTGAGGCTATGATACGCCACGAGGTGGCTTGATATTAGCGCTTGGGATGACGGAGCCCCTCCGGAGTCTATACACACCCCCCAGTGAGCACAGGTACCCAACGAGTGCTGAGTGCCGAGTGATGAGTGATTAGGAGGCACGAGTGACAGTGAGGTTGCCCAAGGAGCTTATACTAAGTGGTTGTGAGGTTCTTAGTGATGTTCTCCATGAGGGGCGATTTATGATTCATGTTTTTCTAGAGGGGCTACTTATGATTTATTTCGTTTTTACACTAATCCTTCGGTTATTTTTATTTCTGAAATTGTTGGAAAACATATTTTTCAAAGGATTTTTCTGAAGTTGGTTTTAAGGCATGACGATTTCATATAGCTATGTATATACTCTTGGAAAGAAAGGTTGTGAATGTTCTGAACTGATGATGTTGATTTTTATGTGTTTCTTGCCACTTAGGCTTGATTTATTCTCATTACTACTGAGTTGGGGTACTCACATTACTCCCTGCACCCCTATGTGCAGATTCGGGTGCAGATACTGAGCATTAGCCATCTATTCCGTGCGGAGCCGGAGTTCGGGATATAGAGGTAGTTGTTCATCGTCTGCAGCATCTCTGTTTTCCATTCTTTTGTTGTATCTAGTTATTTGTTCGGAGGTTTTGTATTATAATAGTAGACTGGTTGGTATATTTCTTAGATGCTCACGACATGTTGACTCCGGATTTTGGGATGGTTTAGACTATTTAGGTTTTTATTTTGCCTAATGAATTCAGTAATTCAAGATACTTTATGAAATGTTGAAAATGGTTGGGATTTTAGAAAGAAACTATAATTCTATAATTGTTGGCTAGCCTAGTTCCACGATAGGCACCATCACGGCCGGGTTAGGATTTGGGGTCGTGAAAATGTCATAGAACATTTCGTGCCTCTTATCATAATCCGCTACAAATGATCGATTCTTAACCATACCGCGGGTTTGAAATACTTAGGTACCGCATTTTAACATTTGAATTCACTAGGACCGTTGTTGAGAGTCACCCACTCTGGTTTGGTCCCGAATATAATCAACTCCAAGGCTCCGCTGGCACATGAACACCCATCTTAATAAAGAACCCGACTGAATCACTTCATTTGTAAATCACCTTTGTACGAAGCATAAATCCTGAATTTTTCCGAAGCCCGAACATGAGTCGATAAGGAAAACTATAGCACACCTCTATCAATTCCTTTGCTCAAATTACCACTTATGTTCTTTTCCCTTACCTGTAATAACCGATACGCCGATAACTCAAAACCCCACAAGTAGATAACCATGCAACCCAATCGTACGCTGACTCTCCCACTTAGACTGAAATTGCTATTAGATAACTCTGGAACCAACCAAGATTCATTCTTCATTGCTGGCATGATCTTGCAACAACCAACCCGCCCAATTCCTTGAAATCCTTCTATTAGCATTTCATGAACACTCTGAATCTCTAGCAACATTCACATATTCTACCTTTTACTGGATAGTTAGTAAAATCATTCACAGAAGCTTCGCCAACCATACGACCGTTGACCTGCTCACAAAAGAGAACCCGCCTTTGGAAATTACATGTCGGCATCTTCCAACGTCGTTGCACGGGGTACAATCACTACGACATCAATAACCCATCCTGCGCCCGTTCTCATTCACCAACTATACATGTCCGTTCACTCCTTGTGGACATCAACTAAATGTGCGAAATATCTTCCAATGCAAAGTTATATTGCATCCTTCTTCATATAAAGTAACTCATTTCTATTATATCTAATCTCCTGCCGTATAATAGCCCATATTTCAAATTAAGCCTGTGGACCCAATCACCATCCACTAAAATTCCCCAAATCACTCTAAACTTAAGGTGTGTAGTTATCCTGGTACTGAACTCATATGCTACTCTGCCACTCTCCCACTTTTGTCAAACTCACTCTTTTAAACAACTACTCGACTTTTGCTTCTTACACATGGCCTTCTAGAAATTTAACCACCGCCCGACACTTCCCACGTGTTCTTCCTCATCCTTTGCAGCCCAGCTGTTGGCTTAAATCAATATCTTTATGTATAGCACTTGAACCGATAGATCGCAACTAACTTCAACCCTTTCCAAAGATTCTCCGTATCGAGACGTCACCATTAGAAATACCCATTCAATACTAAACCATCGCACCCCGCGATCTCTGACAGCCGCTTGTACAATACTATCTCACAATATCCTGCCCAAAAGAAAAATTATAGAAGATCATAGCACCTGCGAACTTAACACATTCAATCGATGAAGATGACACCATATCGCATATTAAAATTCCACCACACTTGAAAACACCAAGTCTCGTTACTTTATCAACCCAAACCTGAACATTTATAGTCTGATTGCCTTTCCTCTAGAAATATAATACCGAATCTCTAAATCGTACTCTAAGTAGACCTCCATTCAAGTCATTCACTGCCCCGACACATAGGCAAGCATCCTACTATCACATCAATTACTGTGTGAAAACCGTTCGTGAGCATCATAGAAACCTGTGCATAACATCAAAGCTCTCAGAAGTACAACTATTGAGCTGAAACGGCAGAATTTCCTTCTGCAAGGCGACGACAATAGCCCAAAAAACTATGCAGGGAGAAACATCCTGCACCACATATGTAGTACTATTACTATTCCTCAATTCCCAACTTATAGAAAGTGTTTCGCGTCGCGTAAGATTGAGTAGGAAAGAAACCTAGGCATAAGCCTAAAAGGAATCAAACCGCACGATGAGGAATCAAGAAGAGAAGTACTCCTAACACCCTTGTAGCCTCTCGAAGATAAGTACAGACGTCTCTGTACCGATCTGCAAGACTCTACTAGACTTGCTCACGGCTCATGAGACCTAAGAGAACTTAGTGCTCTGATACCATGTTCTCACGACACAAATTTCACTAAAGGTCGTGATGGTGTCGAACATCACTGCCATGCAAGCCAACACCAAGAAGTAAATTAAATTTTTATTTTAGTATTTTTGATATTATTTCTTTTCATTACATTAAATAATAAAATGAACTTCACTTAGTAAATACTGATTTCTTTAACAAATTCAAATACTAAATAAATCCCATAGTCATCCCAGAACCAGGTGTCACAAGTGCATGAGCAATTTCTAGGAAACAAAGGTAGTGCAATAACCGTCCGGAATACAAATTGGACAGTAGAAAAAATACATTACAATACTCTGAAGGAGACTCTGCTGGCTGCGGGTCGTCTCGAGAGGTGCAACTCACCTAAGTCTCCGTATCAACCATGTCGTTGTGCCAAACTAGCCCACTAGACATACATGTTCTTGTGCAACAAAAATTCAAAACAAGTGTAGTATGAGTATAAAAACAACGTGTACTTAGTAAGTATCATGTCTAACCTTGAAGAAATAGTGACGAGAGGTCGTCTTCGGCACTTACTAGTGGTCCAATAATAAAATACCAAAATGTGTAAAAGTATGGATTTTATAAGGGGATTTCACAAATAGTATCACATAATAGTACCCCCACAAATAGTAGTACATAATTAATTATTTCACCTATGGGGACAATTCCCTATTACAAGGTTAGAAAGGAGATTTACCTCGCTCCGAAGATCCATAACCTGCTTCCAAGCCCTTTCGATGACTCAAATTGATGCACAATGCCCCAAAACTAACCAATAATTATGCAAACCCATTAATATATGATCAAATACCTATTATAATCCAATTTATAACAAATTATAACCCCGGTCGAAAAGTTGACAAAAATTGCCCTCAGGCCCACATGCCTGGATTCTGATTTTTTTTAAAAAATAATGATTACCCATAACTTTACTAACTCAAATATATATATATATTTTGTTTCCAATTTCATGCCCAAATTCGAGGTCACAGTCCAAAATATCAAATTCTAGGTCTTCTACCCAAAACCCCACAATCTAAAAAAATTTCCATGTTCAAATCCACATATAATCATGTATTTAACAAAAAACTAGTATAAACCACTTACCTCATGCTTGGTGATGAAAATGGCACTCCAAGCCCGAAATTCGCACATGCGGTCAACCAGCCACATCTGCAGTCTCGCAGGTGTGACTAAAGCCTCGCACCTACGAATTCCTCCTGCCTAGCACGAAGTCGTACCTGCGCCCTTCTTTTTCGCATTTGCGCCTTCGCAGGTGCGGACATGCACTTGCACCTGCGCTCCAGACTTCTCCCACCTGCACCTGTGGCCGATCACACCATATATCAGTTGCTTCAGCCCTTCCTCAAATTCCATTTTCGATTCGTTAACCACCCGAGGCTCCCGGGACCCCGTCCAGTCGCACCAACCAATTCCAAAACAAAACGCGGACCTGCTCGAGGCTTCAAATCACATCAAACAATGCCAAAACCATGAATCACACTCAAATTCAAGCTCAATGAACTTTAGAATTTGGAACTTCAACATTCGATGCCGAAACATATTAAATCACGTCCAATTGACCACAAATTTTGCACACAATTCACATTTGACATTACGGACTTACTCCAACTTCAGGAATCAGAATCCGACCCCGATATCAAAAGTCCACTTACGGTGAAACTTCTCAAAACCTTAAAATTTCTAACTTTAGCCAAATTACTCCAAAATGACCCACGGACCCCCGAATTTACTTTGAATCGTGATTCCACTACCAGAATCACCAACGGAGCTATTCCCATACTCGAAATCCCAAACAGACATCGATAACACTAAAAGGCACTTCAACCCAAATTTATGAATTGCTTCCAAAATGCCAACTTCCACAATAGACACTGTAACGCTATCGGGTCATCCAAAACCCGATCCGAACATACGGCAAAGTCTAAAATCATCATACGAACCGTATAGAACCTTCAAATCTTATTCCGAGGTCATTTATTCAATGATCCAACCTTATTCGATTCATCCAACTTAAAGCTTCGGAAATGAGAGTTCTCTTTACAAATCAACTCCAAAACTCCCGGAATTCAATTCTGGCCATGCGTACAAGTCATAAAATCTTAGGTGAAGCTGCTCATAGCCTCAAACTGTCGAACGATGCAGTAAAGCTCAAAACTAGTTGTCGGGTCGTTACAAAAATTCCCAAAATAGAACGTCAGTACCATCCATTGTACTTAATGAGTCTCAACGACAGGGGACAAAAATTTAATACAATATACATTACCAGCAAAGAATCTAAATGCATAGAAAACATAAAGCTTCTTAGAAAAATTCTAAAATAATTTCATAATAGCAGTTTATGAATATTCTAAAAGAAATTCTTTTCTTTTTCTTTCTTATAAAAAAATACTTCATTTTATACTTCGGGAGTTCCAACTATCCTGACTTATTTCTATCTTAGTCACCGTGTGATCGGCACGGGTTCGATCCTAACCTGATCGAATAGGCCCAATCCACTAGGTGCCACTCCCTTCATGATACTCAGCGCTCATATATCATACCTTAGCCTGGCTAAGTAACTTCTCAGCAACGTGACCCTCGGCTCGTGTGCTCCCTACTTTGGCACAAGGAGTTTCAGGAAGTCAATGCCTTGATCATGACCCTCGGCCTGGACGATGACCCCTTCTCAAAATAGAGGATACTCCCAAGAATCTTATCTTTCTATAACCTCTTCTTGTGACTTTTCAAGTCTAAATCTTGTTTGAAAGTGATCTATCAGTATTCATAATAATATTCTTGAGTGTATGCATAGTATAAGCAAGAAAATTACTCAAGGTATTTCTAAAAGTTCTATCTAACTCTTGAAACTTTAACATGTAAGATCATGTAATAAAGCATAAAAATATGATAAATAGACGACTATAATCCTCGAGTAAAATATATAAGTTTTAACTAGAATATACTTAGTCAACATATATTCACTTGTTCCAATTAAGCACATGTTGACTCTTTAAAGCATTATATCAAACACTTTGTGGGCATGTTTTTGTGAGTAGAGGCACTTTAGTAAAGGGTTATATCCACTCACCCTAATTTCTCTTTTCAAGCAACAATGTAAGTTCCAATTCTTGTAATCAACTCAATGATCAAATATTACATCAATAAGTCACAATGAGTATCCAACTTTCCCAAAGTATTAATATTTTCTCAATTCTAAGAACTTTAGGTTCAACTTCTAAATTTCTAAGTTTTGGGGTGAGGTCTTATTCTAACAATTCTTTACTATCTCTAAAAACCTTAACCCATTATTGCAATCCAATAAAAGTGAAGAATTTATCTTGTAACACCAAAAACCTAACTCGTACTTGATGGATGTTCTTGATGTTTTGTAAAACCTTCCTATGAATTCACCATATTAGGGTGTTAGATTCTAGTGTATAATGATGTTATAGCTTACAATCCCATAAAAAGAATTACCTCAATCGTGGCCTAAAGAAGGTCTGAAGTAGCCGAGAAGAACCGATGCCTCTGTTTCTTGCTTCTTGTAAAACACAACGCTACCTTTGTTGTGTTGTGTTTAATTCTTAGCAATTGTTTTCCGGCCCTTGTTCTCGTTTCTCCTAAGGCTTTAAGCCTTTTCCATCTTTTTGGTCTTTCAACATAATATTCTGTGGGTATCCCCTAATTGTATATTCAATTAATTATAAATAGAGAAGTAAATCAAACGTCAGTTACAAGGTTTACGTCTGTAATAGAAGTATATCTTTTCTTTTTTAGTGAAGGGTTTACGGGGTAGATCATCAACAATCGTGGGATTAGTGAACCTGGTGTTTTATATAACTAGCTTATTCCAACTCGTATGGGATTTGAGGCACTGTTGTTTGATATTGAGATAAATATTCTGGTGTACATACTGTTAATTAGGCAGCTGTATCCAAGTTTTATTTGGAAGGACAAATCAACCATCCTTTGTCCCAGTAGACATTGTCTACATTTTATGATAATGGTTTCTTTTCTAAGGTTTGGGAGTTCTTGTTCCATTAATGTATCACCTATTGCTTTTAATAACACAGCTGAATGTTTAAATATATGAAATGTTTGTCATTTTACAGATTGTTTAGAACATCCTTGGCCAAAAGCTATTTGTTACCTAATTCAACAATATGCGAAAATTCGGTGAGGTTTTATAACTAAAAAGAAATCAAAATGAAGGTTCCATGATACTTAAATATTTGTTATTTACTGGTTAGTTGTTGTTAATCAACACTAATATGTGATCGCATGATCAAATGTTAAAAAAATTTAAATTCCCCAAGATAAGAGATGAAAAGAAAGCTGAAAAGCCATCAAAATAGAATACTCTATAAATAATTATAAGAAGAACTAAAAACAAAAGATTATATAATTCATTCGTCAACGAAATGACGATCATGTTAACTGGAATAGTGAGTCAAAAAATTTATTCGTTGCAGGCTAGAAATTTAGGATTCGTTATCAAATGTATTATGCATATACAGATATGGAGAAAATTTTAAGGTTTACACATTTTTGACTGGACAAATTGAGATATGAAATAATTTAGCCATGCTATCTAAATTAAATTTATGTTTTGGTAGGTTATTTAGTCAAGTTAGGTGTGATTTTGAATTCTGAAATCTAATTGTAAAACAATATAGAAAGTTATTTATAAGTTTCCCATATTTTATAATTGTTGGATTCTTTCTAACTCTGCCATATCCCCTAGGAACAACTATAAAACCTCCCTCTTCGTTCCTTTTTTTTCATCTCACAATTGCATTTTAAACTTCCTCTATGTACATTTGTTCCATTCTGGAGATCATATTTCATCTTCTTTTTTAAGTTTTTTGTCTCGTAAATGGTTCACAACTGCGAGACATAAAAATTATCCCAAAAATTGCCCCAACCCTATAACCTTCATCAAAACCCAAATTTTTTTATCCCAACAACGCCTTCAAGATTAGGTATGAGATTGCGGATGAAAATATTGAAATTGAATTTTTCTAGATCACCGATAGTTAGTGGCGCAGTTAGTGGCATGTCCCCTCTAGGATTAGACTTAGGAGTTACCTTCGACTGTAGGCATTTCAAGCATGCCGCAACTTCTTTAGCCAATGAGTTTACTACTATATTAAGTGCCTTCACAATCATATCAGTCAAAATTGAAAAATGTGTATGATTTTATAATCATAGCCTCGTATGGTTAGAAAATCATGCACGTCTTATAAATTTGATGGATAAAATTGTGAACGTACCTAATATAGTGGTAAACGAGTTGGTTAAAGAAATGGCGACATGCTTGAAATGGCTACAGTCAAAGGTACCCCTATCCTTAATCCTGGCAAGGAGCGTCTCTAACTGATGGTGATTACACCCTAGCTTTTAATATGTTCGTTTCCCTGCAATTTTTTTGGTTTGTGTAGATACATATTTAAAGAAAAAAGATTCTAAAATCTATGCTATAGAGAACTAGCTTGAATTGTAAATAAAGTATTAATGCTTCTGATTCTTGTACGTGGCCAAAACAGATAAACATTTGTTTTCTCTTTACTTCTTTTTTTACTTTGCACCATGATATATCTCCACTAATTATGTTGGCATTGCACGCAAATCATCATCGATCCTGAACTAAGAAAACCAAAAGAAAGAGTAGAAGGGAATTGTGTTAAACTGATTGTTTGTGTACAGATTGTTTCTAATTAGGCCAATGTTATAATGTACACATAATATGTACTCCTAAAAAGAGCGAAATTAATATGGAATATTCATATAACCAACTAATTTTGAATTGAGCAGTAATGTATTAATTTCACAATTTTTATCTATAAACCATCACTAAGATGCCCATTTAAGATTATTTTCTTGCCACTAAAAAGCTTAAAGACCGTTGTTTATGGATTCATTTATTCTTATTATTTATCATGTTATCACCTGAGGAGTGAGGACCAAAGCTTATCTATATATTGAAGAAGACACTGCGAAGAATACAACAGTTAGTCAAAACTAAACAAATTCATTGAGCTTTAAAATAATGAAAATATTTAATTCCACGAATATTCAAATGTAAGAATGGGAAATCATTATTTTAATTTATATGGTAGGGCTCTAGGCAAAACCTTGGTCACCTCAAGACAAATTTAATTTTAAAAAAAGAAGGAAGATTAATGTCCAGCATCAAACACCAGTACATGTGATAGTATTACTACATGTTCAGACGGCCTTATTAGGAATTCTTATTTTGATACATAAGTATTTACGATTTTTTACCATGTCCCCAATTGATGATTATCATAAAGATTATGTTTTCAACAGAAAAATTTGTTACCAGTTACTTAATAAGTGATTTTATTGTGTAAACATAGTTTACACCATTAGTTCATGTTAATTAAATAAAGTTCTCTGAGATTTTATAATAAATATAATCAAAATGAAGAAAGGAATACTTAAATGTCTGTTATTCACATACAAGTAATTGGGTGATCAAGACTAATATGTGACCAAACGATGAAATGGCAATTACTACATTTAGTTTCCCAAATAAAAATAGGACAAAATACGTAGTTTACTGATCATAGGCTACAATTACGTGTTTTAGTCGCTTATTACACTCTAATTTACTGAACTTTAATAGCGTTTGAGCTTTAATCGCTAGTGTTTTGCACTAATTGTATATTTTATTCCTTGCAGGGGTGATTTCGAGCTATGTAGATGTTATGGAATTAATTCAAGTGACTTGGAGCTTTGAAGTCTAAGTAAAAGCCCAAGGAATACTGGCTAAATTGCGCGTTCAATGCGCGGCCGCGCATGTCCTGTCTGGGAAAGTTGTCCCTTTTTGTGTAGGAGAAGGTATAATTATTTGGGCCCGACCCTACTTGGTATATATACATGGAAAAAGCGTATTTTGAGGACTTTTGACACACTCTAGACCTCCTAAATTTAATCTCCAACCCTTAGTATTTTTAGTTGTTAATTTACCGCTTCAGTTTCATAGTTAATTAGTTAGATATAAGAGTCTTAATCTTTATAATTTAGAAATTTATTCGAGCTTGTCTTCTTAGCGATATTGAACAATTATGGCGAAATGTTAGTTCTCTGTGGGATTCGACTCCGGACTCTTGGACCGGATTGTATTTGCAGCGACCGCTTAGTCTTTTTTATAAGGCATAGTTGGGTGTGATAAAATTTTGGCGCAGTTGCCGAGGAACTAACGGTGTAGCTGTAGGTGTACATATTTCTAGGTTGCGAATTTGAACTTTTATTTTTGTTTTCTTGTATCTGATTATTTTTAAAATTTATATTTTTGACTTGAGAGACATGGCATCTTGGAATTATGAGAGATTTGATGTTGGTAATTCTACTTGTGATCCTCCTTCTGCATATTGTAGAGGAAACCACCCATTGCAAAATTATCAAAATATTCCCAAGAGCGAGTTATGTGCACCACGCAATCTTATGTGTGGAATGTGTGTGATATATGTGGTGAAGATGGTCACTTTCATGGTTGTGCGTATATTTCTTATCCTCCCATAATCTCGTGCTACGATGGTTCAACTTTTTCTAGTGAAGTAAATAGGAACAAAGAACCCAGGGAAGCTGACCTGAAGGAGATCAAAGATATGTTAAAGTGCCTTCTGGAATAAAATAATAAGAAACAACTGAAGATAGAAAGGCAAGAGGCAACAATTCGCAACTTAGAGGCTCAAGTGAGTCAAGTGGTTGAAGCTTTTAATGCTCAGTAAGGCATTTTTGTGGATAGTTGCCAAAAGGATCATGTATTAGATGCAAAAATCGAGGTTCTAAAAGAGGAGGTCAGAGTAGAACTCCAACAATCAATCGAACTAGATTTTGAGGATGTCGATGTTGTAGAAGAGATACTAGAGTCAACCAAGGACATTGATAATACATATTTAGCTGACTCTTGTGTTATGGGTATTGAGGAAGTAGACAGTCCCAATGTTCATGTAGTTGAGCGCATTGGTCCACACTCCAAGTACTTTTCCACATTGTGTTTTGATGATGATATAAAAATAGAGTCATCCGAGCCACTTGAGGAGTCAAGGAATGAGGAAGAAGGTGCCTACATTTTGGATTTCTTCTTGCTAGAAAGTTAGAATTACACACCTAATCTAAAGGCCAAGAAGTGCATAATACCACATAGTTTCCTTGGGCCGGTTAGATTTGTTCCACCACCCCAGGAGCATAATCATAAATTTGAATCAAAACTTGGGGTTCAATTCATAAGCTCGAGGTGGAGGCAAAATGTAGTTCATGTCGTGCCGCGACATTATATTAAACGCTTGTTGGGAGGAAACCAAACTTTACTTTTTTTATTATTATTATTTATCTTTTTATTATTATTGTTGTCACGGCCCGAATTTCCCACCGCCGGGACCGTGATGAAGCCTAACATTGAACCCGCTAGGCAAGCCAACATTACTGATTAACTACCTTATCCCATTATCTTTAAAAAATTTACAAGACTTTATAATAAAATCACATAATATAAAATACGAGATAACATGATTCAACAGTTTGATATAATACTAATATAAAATCCAAAACCAAAGTACTCACAAAACAAATGTAACAATCTCACGGACTATCTATGAATACTACAAATAGGAGTCTGAACAAAATATAAGTACACATCTGTATCAGAAGTAAATAAGAACATAATAGAAATGAAATAGGAGGGGACGCCAAGGCTTGTAGACGTCTGCAGAACTACCTCGGAGTCTCCGCTGGATTGAAGGCAACAACCCTGATCTAAGGTCCGAAGAGTCCAGTACCAAGATCAGCACAAAAGTGTATAGTGTCGCATCAGTACAACTGACCCCATGTACTTATGAAGAGTCGAGCCTAACCTCGGCGAAGTAGTGACGAGGCTAGGACACGATAACCAACTAAACCTATGTAGTTTAATCACATGCGGAGAAAATAATAACAACAAGAATTAAGCAGTTAAATACAAGGAAATGGGGAACATGGTGAGGGGAGGAAATATCAGCTAATGGAGATAAGAAGTAAAGCAACAAATTAGATATCAATTTAAACAACCAAAATAACAGCACAAAAACAAGTGCACAACATCACCTTTCGTGCTTTTACTCTCATGCTCACCAAATAATAAATAGAATGCACGACATCACCCTTCGTTCTTTTACTCTCATCCTCACAATTAATCAGTAGAAACGACATGACACCACCCTTCGTGCTTTTAATATCATAATACGGCACAGAATCACCCTTCTTGTTTTTACGCTCAGCCTCACAATAAATCAAATGAAGCGGCACGGCATCACCCTTCGTGCTTTACCACTCTTCCTCGCCCAAACAAATAAATAACGTAATAATTCTTTACTTGAACCAATAGTCAACAATTCTGAATACCAAGAAATACCACCAACATGGATAAATATCAAATTAAACTCAAGTAATGTTTAATGAAAAATCACATAAATCACAATATTCGACTCATGGCATGCTTGACACCAACGTATAGATACTCGTCACCACACCTATACGGTGCACCTTATACTAACACGTAGCAAATAAGACACGATACATATTCCCTCACGATAAGGTTAAGACAAACACTTACCTCGAATTCCACAACCAAACTCAAGCCTCAATTACCGCTTTCCCTTTGGAATTCACCTACGATTCAATTGTATCTAGAAATAATTATCTTAATAATATCAATAAGTGCTAAATAATTCAACCCCAATGCTTTATTATAGGTTTTCTATCATTCTTCCTAAAAAGTGAAAAATCGACCCCGAGCGCGCTTGGTCAAAACACGAGGTTCGAACCAAAAATCGATTACCCATACACCCACGAGCCCGAATGTGTAATTAGTTAAAAATCCCTAACTCTACCCACGACCCTAAAATGAGGTCTAAATTCCAATTATACAAAAATCCCTAACTCTACCCAAATCCCCAATTTTTTACCAATAAAACCCTAGAATGTTTTATAAAACTTGATGAAAAATATTAGAGAGTTGAAAGAAATTGGTGAATGGACACTTACCTATGATTTAGGAAGAAAATTTCTTGAGAAAAATCGCCCTAAGTCTTCTATTTTTGTGAAGATTTGAAAAAGAAAACGGCTGAAGTTCTAACATAAAACACACTGCCCGACCCTCGCACCTGCGCTTGCGCATGTTCGGAAAATTGGTCGCACCTGCGGAAAAGGGCAAGGCCACTAAGGCGGACATGCGGAGGTTTATCCGCTTATGCGGAACTGCTTCTACGGGAACTTGTAAAACCTGTGGTTTAGTTCCGCACCTGTGAACTCGCACATGCAACCCTAGGCTCGCAGGTGTGGGCACACTAGAACTGGTGCACTAGCAGTTATTTCCTAGGTATAAACACCCCGAAACACATCCAAAACTCATCCGAGCCCTCGGGGCTCCAAACCGAACATGTACACAACCTCAAAAAATCCTACTGACTTACTCGTGCGATAAAATCGCCAAAATAACATCTTAAACAACAAATTTAGCATGAAAATCAAAGGAAAATCTCAAGAACTTTCAAAGTCTCAAATTTCACAATTACGGGTCTGAACCTCGTCAAATGACCTCCCTTTCTTACCAAATTTCACAGGCATAACTCAAGGACACACAAATGAGGATCATCATACTTGTTTAACCAAAGAATTAGACCCTTTGACTAAAGCTTAGTTTTAAGATGAATACGGGTTACTGATAATCAAAGAAATTGAGAAAAATGGATAATAGACAATATTGCAAAAATATAGAAAATAGAAGTCAATTATATTCGAGAATTAGATGCCTTTACAAGTTGTATTCCGCTCCCTTATATAGGAGAGTCTTATAACGTGCAACTCTTTCTATGGTTGCTCATTAATGACTAATTATGACATTAATGAGGCGTTACAAAGGATAACGGTAATTGGGGTACGGTTACATAACGTTCGAGTAATCAATTGTGGGTCTTTGAATCTGCCCGTAGCTTTGTCTAGATTCATTCTGACTGTGCCTCTCTCCTGTTTTGATCAATTTGAGTTTCCCCGTGGATGATAAGCTCGAGGGTTTACTGAACCATGCCTCTTTGTGCCGTACCTCTTCAAATAATCACATCCAGCTGTCGTGTTTTTCTGTGTCCACGTGACTGGCTGAGTTGTCAAAAGCTTGCTTATGTGTGAAACACTTTTTTACCAATACAACACTGCTGATCTCGAATACGATCAAATAATGAAGAGAGAGCAACTCTATAAGCTAGAACATGCTCGGGCTCGGAAACATCCAATCTCATGAACCGATTGGCTAAAGCTTGAACATACAAAGCAAGTAGTCTCTCCCATACCGGAATATATGCAAGACTACCCATACTTCCTGAACAAATTCCACTTGAGCTGCTTTCCTGTCTTCAGGTACGGTGCCATTCTGCTCCAGTCCCAGGTTAGGTTGTTGAAAGTTACCTCATTCCTTTCCTAGTCTATTATTGAATGAAATAGTTGAACAACAATTGTATTGTCTTTGTTCGTTACTTCCATGACTGCTGCGAGGTTAGCTAGTGCATCTTCTTCTACATTTTCCCTTATATGTATTTGCATTACCTTCCATGTTTTGAATTGTCTCACGAGCACTCGTGCTTTTTTGACATACTGTTGCATTCTAGTCTCTCGAGCAATGTAAGTCCCCTGTATCTGATTTACTACAAATTGGGAGTCGCTGTTGATCACTATTTGCTCGATGGACAGCTACCGTGCGAGTTCAAGCCCTGCAATAACACTTCATACTCTGCTTCATTGTTAGTTATGGGATAACACTTGATAGCTTGCCGTGTCTTTTCACTCGTGGGTGATATTAAGACTATGCCTAAGCTGGCACCTTTTATATTTGAAGAACCATCGGTGAACAAGGTCCATAGGCGTGGATTAGCACCGTTAAAGAGTTGTAACTCTTTTTCTACTTAAGGTACAATGTTATTACTTAAGTCAAAAACAAAATCAGCTAGTATTTGAGACTTAATTGCAGTCTTAGGCTGGTAGATTATTTCATGCTCACTTAATTCTATGGCCCACTTGGCTAATCTTCCCGACAATTCCTGTCACAACGGTGATTGGGTGGCATTGAAAATAGGGTCGTAATTTTCTAGATGCCATTATTAAAGCTAAGGCTAACTTTTCCAGATGTGGATATCTAGTCTCATCATCTAGCAAAGTTTTACCTACATAATAGACAAATGATTGTTTACCTTTTTCTTCTCTTACAAATAATGCACTTACAACAATTTCTGAGACAGCTAGGTAGATGTACAATCTCTCCCCTTCTTTTGGCTTTAAAAGCAGTGGTTGTTTTGAATGATAAATCTTCAGATTCTAGTGGGCTTGCTGACATTCTTCAGTCCATTCGAACTGATTCTACTTTTGAGAACTAAGAAGAATTTAAAACTTTTTTCGAAATATTTGGAAATAAATCTACCCAAACTGCTATTCACCCTGTCAGTATTTGAACTTCCTTTTTATTTGTTAAAATATCAGGTATTTCCTCTATAGCTTTAATTTGAGCGAGATTTACCTCTATTTCTCTGTTTGATACAAGGAAACCCAAAAATTTACCTGATTGCGCTCCAAAAGCGCATTTCTCTAGATTTAACTTCATATTATACCTGCATAAAATATCAAAAGTAGTAGAGAGATGCTAGAAATGGTTTTGTTCTTGTGTTGATTTTACCAACATATCATCAATATAGACTTCCATCGTCTTTCCAAGATGTTCTTGGAACATTTTAGTCACTAACCTTTGATAGGTGGCTCCAGCTTTTTTTAAGCCAAAAGGTATAACTTTATAATAGTAAGTCCCCCTATTTGTAATGAAGGAAGTTTTTTCTCATATGAGGGATTCATTTTAATCTGATTATAACCAGAATATGCATCTAAGAAGCTCAATAATTCATGACCTGTTGTGGCATCAATCATTTGATCTATATGTGGCAATGGGAATGAATCTTTGGGGATGCTTTATTTAAGTCAGTATAATCTACGCATACTATCCACTTGCCATTCATTTTAGGTACTACCACGGTGTTTTCTATCCAGTTAGGGTACGCTACCTCTCGTATCAAACCAATCTTCAAGATTTTGTGTACCTCTTCGTCGCTCACTTGGTTCTTCAATGGTCCTTGCTTTATTTTCTTCTACTTAACATGTACGAAGGATAGATCTTCATTTAGTTTATGAGTCATCACTTTTGGTGGGATGCCTGTCATATCTGAGTGGGACCACGCAAAGCATTCTGCGTTAGCCTTTAGATAATAAATTAACTTACCTCTTCGAGCGGGGCCTAGCCTCGTGCCTATATACACTTTTTGCTCAGGCCTTTGTTCAGATAATGGAACAGATACGAGCTCCTCCGTAGTTTTTTTTAATGTGATCATCTTCCTCCAGTTTACGAATGACGTCCGGTCTTGAATCTGTATCTCTGTGGTATAGTACACGTTCCGTGGTAACTTGATTCTCCTTCTCGTAAGTATTTTCTTTCATACCCGTTTCACCAATAATACCTTCCGTACCTATTTGGGTAGTAATTTTTTCCATGCCGGTTTGGACTGCGTTACCTGCTTGGGAGATTCCCTTATCTCGTAATTCTTCCACCTCTATTTTCTTGTTTTAGTGTGCCACATAGTTTATATTTCTTGCGGTCTGCTGATCTTCTTTGATTTGTTGAATCCCGCATTCATAGGGGAATTTAATTACCAGATGCAATGTGGAGGGTATCGCTTTCATGTCATGGATCCATGGCCTTCCAATGATCACGTTATAAGCCATGTCAGTATCGATTACTTGGAACCTGGCACTTTTGATCACCCCTTCAGCATAAGTTCTAGGCTCAATTTCTCCTTTTGTTATAACAGTAGACCTATCAAACCCTGATATGGCTCGTGCTTTTGGGATTACTTGATTCCCCAGTAGCATTTCTTCCACGACTCTTAGCAAAATGATATTGACTGAATTGCCTGAATCAATCAACACTCTTTTTACGTTAGTGTCATGAATAAGTAAAGATATTTCCAGAGCATCGTTGTGCGGAAGCATTAATCCACTGATATCTGCATCATCGAAGTTTATATCGTCTTTTTCCATATTCTCACGAGCCCGTTTCCCATGTGTAATTGTGAACTTTGTGGTCATTTTGCAAATCACTTCGTTTAATTCTTCACCCCCGTGTATCACGTTGATGGTTCGTTTTGGAGAAGGAGGCTTTGGGGACTGCTGCATGTTCCTCATATACGCATGTTTACTTTTATCACTAAACAATTCTGTTAAATAGCCATGTTTTAAAAAAAATTCTACTTCACCTTGTAAAAATCTGCAATCTGCAGTTTTGTGCCCATGATCGTTGTGAAATTCACACCAGTGATATGGGTTTCTTCTACTTGGATTTGACCGCATCTCTTTGTGCCATTTAACATTGTCTCCCATGTTCGTCAATATTGAGAAGAGTTCAGTAGTACTTACATTAAAAGTATGATCCCCAATTTGAGTATTACCTCTAGGTCGTTCATCTCGATCTTTTCTAGATCTAGACGAGGGATGAGATTACGTCTCTTCTTTGTGGTCTATAGTCCGACCTAGTGTTTTTGAACCTGGGGCGGATATCGCGTCCTGAGGGTCCTAAGTAAGGATCGTACCTATTTTTACCTGATCTTTTATCTCATTCAGGATGCATGGATCTGGAATGATCTTCATCTCACGAACGAGCAATGATATCTTCTTCTATTATGAGTTTTGTACCTGTTATATACATCGTTCCATGTTGTAGCGGGGAATTCTCTTAGACTTTCCTTAAGTCGTCTCGTGGCTTCTGAGATTTTATCATTTAGGTTGCTTGCAAATGCCATGGCTGCCCAATTATCAGGCACCTTGGGTAACTGCATTCTTTCTCGTTGAAACCTGTCTACAAACTCACAGAGTAGTTCTGTGTCTCCTTGTTTTATTTTGAATATGTCTTCCATTCTCTTCTCAACTTTTTGTGCACTAGAGTGTGCTTTTATGAACGAATCTGCAAGTTCAGCAAAAGAGTCAATAAAATTTTCAGGGAGAAGAGAATATCAGGTTAGGGCCCCTTTGGTAAGTGTTTCCACAAATTTTTTGACAGGGACTGATTCAATATCTTGTTTCGTTAAGTCGTTGCCTTTTACCCCAGTAGTGAAAGCAGCCACATCATCGCGTGGGTCAGTTGTTCTATCATATTTAGGCATGTCAGGCATTTTAAACTTCTTGGGTATAGGCAAGGGTGTCACACTTGGCTTCCAAGGTTGTTGACAATATATATCAACATAAATGCCTTTGATGATAGGTGGTACTCCAGGAATTTTGTTCGATGCTATCGTTCTTCTCCTTCATCTGTTTCTACATGGTTAGCAGTAAATTTTGTAATTCTGAGTTACTAGATATACCTGGTCTCGTTTCGAGAGATTCATTAGGAGTATCTCCCCTTCATGAGTTTGCCAACCCAGTTTGAGAATTTTCCATGGTGATGGTGTTATTGCGGGGTGGCATCGGCGGTGTAGATAACGCTGCCGGTAATCCTCTCGCAAATTCTTGCAAATCTTGGTTCCACTCCTTTGCTGGTTGTTGTCATTGGAGTTTGACATAATTCAGAGGATATCACTTGAAAAGTAAACAAAGATTATCAGATTCCCGGTAACGGAACCAATATGTTTAACAGAAGAATTAGACAGTTTGACTAAAGCTTATTTTTAAGATGAATACGGGTTACTGATAATCAAAGAAATGGAGAAAAATGGATAGTAGACAATATTGCAGAAATATACAAAATAGAAGTCAATTATATTCGAGAATTAGATGCCTTTACAAGTTGCATTACCCTCCCTTATATAGGAGATTCTTATAACGTACAAATCTTGCTATGGCTGCTTACTAATGACTAATTATGACATTAACGAGGGGTTACAAAGGATAAAAGTAATTGGGGTACGGTTACATAATGTTCCAATAACCAATTGTGGGTCTTTGAATCATCCCGTAGCTTTGTCTAGATTATTCTAACCGTGCCTCTCTCCTATTTTGATCACGTTGAGTTTCCCGTGGCTGACAAGCTCGAGGGTTTACTGAACCATGCCTCTTTTTGTCATACCTCTTCAAAGAATCACATCCAGCTGTCGCGTCCATGTGACTGGCTGAGTTGTCAAAAGTTGGCTTACGTGTGAAACTCTTTTTTACCAATACAATACTGTCGATCTCGAATACGATCAAATAATGAAGAGCGAGCAACTCTATAAGCTAGAACATGGTCGGGCTAAGAAACATCCAATCTCATGAACCGATTGGTTAAAGCCTGAACATCCAGAGCAAGCAGTCTCTCCCAGACCGGAATAGGTGCGTATGATGTTTTTGCGGTTGTGTGCATATTGAGTTTTGAGCCCTGAGGGCTCGGGTGAGTTTCGGGTAGGTGTCGGGGTGTGAAAACATAGAAAAATGTGGTGTTTAATGCATATTTTGGTGTCCAGGTATTTTACCCTATACGAACGCACTCAAGAGAGTGCGAAACCATAGGGTTATAGAGGTATGGGGGGTCTGGGTAGGAAGTACTCTGTGCAAACGCACCATGTCAAGTGCGAACGCGGACGACAATGTAGGACCTGTTGTGCGAACGCAGGGGTTGGGGTGCGAACGCACAGTGAAAGAGGGGACATGGGGGGCTGGGTAGTAATTACCCTGTGCGAACACGTCACTTAGCACGCGAACGCATAGGCATCCCCTGTTAACCCTTTATGAACGCGGAGTTTTGGCCGCGAATGCACTGTGTATTTTCGCCCAGAGATTTTAAGTGCCAAAAACATAATTCATTACGGGATTAAACCCATTTTTCTTAAACCTCTTCTTCTTCACTCCCCTTGGGAGATTCTTGGGAGACTTCTTCACCATAATATCTTAGGTAAGTAATCTTTAACTCATTTCCTTCCATTTCTCATTAATATCTATTAGATTTTAGGCCTAAAAACATGAAATCAAAGGTAGAAATTGAGATTTTTGGGTAGAGTTAGGGCTTTATGAATTTTTGGGAATGTGACCTTGTTTTCGGGTCGGATTTCAAAACAAATTTTATATTCGGGCTCGTGGGTGAATGGGTGATTGGGATTTAGTATGAACCTCGTGTTTTGACCAAGCGGGCCCGGGGTCGATTTTTTGAATTTTAGGAAGAATGTTGGGAATTCTATAATTAAGCATTGGAATTTAATTTTTTAGCATTTATTGATGTTATTGGGTAATTATGTCTATGACCCGCAAAATGTCCAAAAAAAATCATCCCAAACCTATGGCCGTTATCAAAAGCCAAATCTTTCAACCCCGTCACGAATATCTCTCTACATTGGATCCATCAAATTTGAATCAATGAGTCACCAAGTTGTTATGGAACAATCGTGCAAGCAATGAACTTTCTCGTATGAGATTGCCGAAGAAAATGTTTTCTCTTTGTTTGTTAGAGGCACAGTAAGTGGTATGTCCCCTCCAAGATTAGTGAAAGGGCTTATCTTCAGTTGCAGCCATTTCAAGCATGTCGCGGCTTCTTTAGACAACTTGTTTACCACTATATTTGGTGCCTTCGCAATCTTGACAGTCAAAATTGGAAAATGTACATGATTTTGTAATCATAGCTTGACGTGGCTAGAAAATCATGCATATTTTAAAATTTAAATGATAAGACTGTGAAGGTACCTAATATAGTGGTTAACGAGTTGGTTAAAGAAGCGTCTACATGCTTGAAATGGACCCCTTTTACAAATCCTGGAGGGACATGCCACTCACTATGCCTCTAACTGATGATTACACCTTCGCTTTCAATATGACCATAACTTTGCACATTTTTATTTTGTGTAAATACATTTTTAAATAAGTAAAATAGGTCTTTCAAAACAGAAGATAACTTATTATGAGATATATGTTTTAGAGGGCATAGCTTGAATTATGATAAAATATTAATGCTTCCGATTCTTGTATGTCGTCAAATAGATAAACATTTATTTTCTCATTTCTTCTTTCTTCTTTCTTACATTTGCAGTTTGCACTATGATCTATTTCCGCTTATTTGAGCATTGGACGCAAACTATTATTGGTTCTAATCTCAAAAGATTAAACGAAAAGAATGAGAATTGTTATAGATTGAATGGTTAGTGTACATATAATGTCTACTTATGCTGAATATTTAACGTGCGCATAATGTGTACTCAGAAAGAGTGGAATGAATATAAGAAGATTCATATAACCAATTAATTTTAAATTAAATAGTAAATGTTTTATTGATGGTCATAGCACACTTATTATGTCGGCGTATTGTTAATTAAGCAAATGGAAAACGTTGGTTACTCTTCGCACATGCAATCATTTTAATTAGCTGGTGGCATTTCAAATCTTAACAGTACGATGGAAGGAGCTAATAAATCTAAGAAAAAAGGTACTTTGAACAACGATTTCCGTCCATGAGAGTTATTGTTGAAATAGAAAGACCATAGCTGAGGAAAATCTAAGATCAAAATCTAAGGAAAATCTATCAATGTTTATTGAGGTTTAAAACAATGAAACTATTTCCACGATTAGTCGAATGAAAGAAAGGGAGACCAATCTCCAGCATCAAACATTGCTAGATGTTCTATCAAGTCTAAATTAGCTATATTACACGCAATATTACCTGTTCAGACTACTTTATTAGCAAGTCTACAAGATTTAATATATACAATAAGTATTTACGATTAATTGCTAGATGTTCTATTAAGCAAATTGTCTGCTAATTAGGTTCAAACCTAAACCAACAATTAAGGAAAAACTTTTGGGTAATGACAGTGTTACGGAGACACAGGTTACGGAAATGAGCTTTACTTGTCAAGACGGACCAAAATTATCTAGACTAATAGTAGATGAGTTGGCTCAACATAATTTGGATCTCGTGGTGAATCTTTTGTAAGGATGTTCAACGTGAAAAAGCAACTCAAAAACGAATTGATGAATTTTTTTGCTTTACGTTTGATCCTATGTACCCATAGAATGGTATGCATTCTTCATTTTCGGATCTCGCAAAGAGAGAACGTATTTTTTCTTCTAACTTTCTCTCTCATTCATGGAGCAAAGAAAGCGGGCTTTTTCCTAGTTCGCTCTATCCTCGGGAAACCAAAAGAGCCACCGAAGGAATGGGATGCAGTCTCTCCCTTGTCCTTTGGAGAGGAGATGACAGAGAAGAAAACGTGCTTGGGCAAGTTTTTTTGCTTCTTGCATCCTTACTAGTAAAAAAGGGGCTCTTCGGGCTCTTCGACCAAGAAGGCATTCTAGTAGGAAGGCCCGACCACTACATAACTCGCCATCCGTCCAGGAGACAAGCAAACTACCTTTCTGTGATGCCCCTTCCGGGACAGGGAAGAGAACGAAAGTGGACTGCAGATGCTAGTCGTGGTTGATTCGAGGATCTTACGCGCGAACTCTTCTATCGTGTTGACTTTTCTCTGGCGGACCCCCCCCCCCCCCCCCCCCCCCCCCCCNTGGAGCAATTCGAGAAGAATTATTAGGCTCATATTCTTTCCTTTCTACAATGCCTATAGACGAGTGTTTCGTTTCAGATCAATTATTTGCTGCTATCGCTATGATTCACCCCCTGGTGAAAAACTGTAATACGCCCTGAGGAATTCCTACCGTCAAACTTCCTTGTACTCAAAATGAATTGTCCAAGTGCTCTCCTTCGTCTCATTGTTTATATCATAATCATTCGACCCCCCCCCCCCCCTAAAGCTAGCTCCTTCACCTTTAGGATATGATCCTTCTTGGTTATTTTTACATAACACTCTCGGCCGCCCAACAGGACTGGCTATCTTTCTCTGTATACGCAATATCTTGAAAGGCAAAGAAAACAGTGCACGGGAAGGAAAGGACGATGTACTATGATACTTTCTCTTTTATTGATCTCCGTGAGCTTAATTCTTCTTCGATATCCATATATTTTCTATATGGTTCAAACAAACATAAGAAATAAAGGGTTCCTGATAGAGGGAAATCCACAGTTACATTCGGAATTTAAGTATATCATAATATTTTTCTGCCTTTATTCATTCATTACAATGAGAAATTTCCACTGGATTTATTGTTCTAAAAGCGTAAGTCAGATTTTTAAGAAATACCTCTCTGGGTTTCCTTTGCTTTTCCACCATTTACCCCTTTAGTAGCCTTTTGCGCGGGTCCTTCTCCTCAACAAGATTACATTAGGCCTTTGGCCTGCTAAAATAATGCAAACCGAAGAGAATGCCGCCTAGTGTGACAAGCTCTTGCAAGAAATCTCTGTGCAAGCAAGAGAAGTTGCCCGTGAGCAGGGAGGAGTTTCGGGACAAACTCATGTTGGAAATACTCGTCGGCGTTGTAACGTATCTTGCGTTTAGGAGGAAAATCACTAAAAAGATCCCTCGGCCATTTGGTTTTATACCGATCAAGAAATGAAAAGGTGGGTCGGTCGGGGGCTATGATGAATTCTTTTTCTTGGATAGAATAAATGGAAAATGAGTACTTGTGTTGTGGTTTTCGTAGTTGAAATAATTTTTTTTCGAGACCCTTATCTTCCAATCTATAAGCCAGAACTTACTTCGACATTTTAATTTCCCATAGAGGAATTGCTTCCTGTGTCTATAGTCGTTGCAACTAAACTAATGGAGGAAAGAGGAGGGGAGGGCGGGGCATCAAATGGATTTTTGTTAAGACAAAACTGGAAGAGGTTCGATTCCTCTTTGATGTTGTTAAACCAAGAGCGCAAAGCGCAAGGACAAAATGAGAGTTAGAGGAAAGGGAAGACAAGAGAATGCCCAAGTACTCCACTTACCAAAAGAAATAATTGAAATAGAGTGAAGAATGGAAAGGTAGGCTGCCAAAGTGATGACTCAATAGCAACAATATGCACTAGCCTCGACTTAGTGGGAGAAGCAGGGAACGAATGAGGACGATGACTACTGGATCCCTCGATCCTTCATAATTCCCGAGGATTCCGGCGCCACCAAATCGATAGTCGAAGAGCTGGAACAATTAATTCTGGTCGAATAATTGCCCGAACGAAAGGTATACCTGGGCACTAGATTAACTCCCGAGCTCAGGAAAAAACTTATTCAATTTATTTTAGATAACATGGATTGTTTTTCTTGGTCCCACCTAGATATGAAAAGGATCCCATTGGAGATTACTACGCATCGCCTGAGCTTTGACCCGAAGTTCCGCCCAGTAAAACAAAAAAGAAGGCCCAGTCCTAGATAAAACATGCATTCATCAAGGATTAGGTAACCAAATTTCTCAATATAGGATCAGTTCGGGAGGTAAAATATCCCGAATGGTTAGAAAACGTAGTTGTAGTCCCTAAAAAGGAAAATAAACTTAGAATGTGCGTAGATTATAAGGATTTAAACAAAGCATGCCCTAACGGTTTCTTTCCTTTGCCGAATATCGGTCGAATGATCGATGCCACGACCGGCCACGAGATCCTTAGTTTTCTAGATTCCTACTCAGGATAAAATCAAATAAAAATGAGCCCGGGGGATCAGGAAACGACTTCGTTCATCACTAAATACGACACATATTTTTTTAACGTAATGTCGTTTGGACTAAAAAATGCTGGTGCTACTTACCAACGCCTAGTAAATCGAATGTTCGAACAATATGTAGGTAAATAGGTGGAGGTTTATATTGACGATATATTAGCTAAGCCCCTGAGAGCAGAGGACCATTTAGAACATTTGCAGGAGACCTTCGACATTCCAAGGAAGTACAACATAAAGCTCAAACCTGAGAAATGTGTATTCGGGGTCAGTTCGGGCAAGTTCCTCAGCTTTATGGTGTGAAATCGGGGGATCAAGATCGACCCCGATAAAATCAAGGCAATCGAAGAAATCATTGTCGTGGACATTGTTAAGGCTGTAGAAATATTAACAGGTCGCATAACCTAGGACGATTCATCTCGAGGTCTTCAAATAGAAGTCATCGGTTCTTTACACTGCTTAAAAAGAAGAACAATTTTGCATTGACCCCGGAATTCCAATAAGCATTGGAAGAATTAAAACGGTACCTCTCGAGCCCACCACTGCTTCATACTCTGAAAGCGGACGAGCAACTCTACTTGTACTTAGCACTCTCAGAAATCGCGGTAAGTGGGGTCCTCGTTCGAGAATAGCAAGGTACGCAATTTCCTGTTTACTATGTTAGTCGAACTTTAGGTGAGGTTGAGACCCGGTACCCAAACTTAGAAAAATTAGCGCTTACTCTAATAAGCGCATCTAGGAAATTAAAACCATATTTTCAATGTCACCCAATTTGTATGGTGACTCCCTATCCTCTTCACAATATTTTACGTAAGGCGGAACTCTCGGGCCGATTGTCCAAATGTGGCGCCCAGATCAACGGTTACAATATCGAGTATCAACCCCGAACGGCCATCAAGTCTCAAATCTTGGCAGACTTCGTGTCCGACTTCACGCCAGCCCGTACTCGAGGTTGAAAAGGAACTATTACTAAAATCGGGTACATCATTGGGGGTGTGAACACTTTTCAGAGATGGTGCATCAACAATGAAAGGGTCCGAGCTAGGCACCATTTTGAAGCCACCCACAGGTAATACAATTAGACAGTCTATCAAAACATAAAAATTAACTGACAATGAGGCCGAGTATGAGGCCATGACTGCAGGTCGGGAGCTAGCTAAAAGTTTTGGAGCAGAGGTTATGGAGGCCAAATGTGACTCCCTACTTGTGGTAAACCAAGTCAACAGAACTTTCGAGGTTCGAGAAGACCGGATGCAAAGGCACTTGGACAAACTACAGGTGTCTCTACATCGATTCAAATAATGGACCATACAACACGTACCTTGAGATAAAAATTGTGAAGTCGATGCCCTTGCAAATTTGGGGTCATCGGTCGAAGATGACGAGCTTAGCTCGAGGACTGTCGTACAACTTTCGAAGTCAGTAAAAGAAGGCCATGCCGAAATAAACTCCACAAGTCTGACCTGTGATTGGAAGAATAAGTATATTGAATACCTAAAAAACAGGAAGCTTCAATCAGACCTTAAGACATCGAGGACTCTACGCACAAAGGTCGCACGATTCACATTCTCTGAGGATGAAACATTGTATAGAAGGATGTTCTATGGACCGTTGGCGATATGTTTGGGTCCTAGAGATACTAACTACCTCCTACCAGAAATTCACGAGGGCAGTTGTGAAAATTATTCCGGTGCCGAATCATTGGTTCACAAAGTCATCAGAGCAGGATACTATTGGGCCCCGATATGGCAAATGATACTAAAGAATTTGTTTGAAAATGAGACAAGTGGAAAAGGTATGCGCTGATGATTCACCAACCCGGAGAACAACTCCACTCAGTCTTATCCCTATGGCCGTTCATGAAATGGGGAATGGACATCGTCGACCCTCTCCCATCTGCCCCAGGTAAAGCTCAATTCATTTTGTTTATGCTTGACTATTTCTCTAAGTGGGTTGAAGCATATGCCTTCAAGAAAGTCGAAGAAAAAGAAGTCATAGACTTAATCTGGGACAATGAAAAGAAATTCGTCGGCAGCAAAGTGACAAAGTTTCTCGAACACCACAAGATAAAAAGAATTCTATCAACGCCATATCATCCTAGTGGGAACATAAATGCAGAATCGACAAACAAGATGATCATTCAAAACCTAAAGAAAAGATTGACCGACTCTAAAGGAAAATGGAGAGAAATATTGTCCAAAGTCCTTTGGGCATACCATACAACGTCGAAGTCCAGTATGGGGGCAACACCGTTCTCTTTAGTCTATAGTGACGGAGCTCTGATCCGGTCGAAGTCGGGGAACCTAGCTTCAGGTTTCGGTATGCAAAGGAAGAGAAAATCACGAGGCTATGAACACGAGCCTCGAATTTTTAGATGAAAGGCGAGATGCCGCCCTCGTTTGAATGGCCGCGCAGAAACATCGGATCGAAAGGTATTACAATCGAAGAGCCAATCTTCGACACTTCAAAATCAGGGACTTATATGAGAAAAGTCACCCTCAATACTCGAAACCCAAACGTAGGGAAGCTTGGCCCAAATTGGGAGGGATCATATCAAGTCCTTAATATCGTCGGAAAAGGATCCTACAAACTTGGCACGATGGACGACAAATAATTACTAACAGTTGGAACATATCACTCCTCAAACGATATTACTGCTAAGGTATGACCTTCTCCATTTTCATTAATATTTTATATTAACGAATTGCAGGTGTTCAGATGAAGACATCAAGGGATTCTTCAACACAATGTACTTAGGTCTGAAAGCACGTGTTGTACTCCTTTTCCCTTAGATTAATTGTTGTTCCAAATGGATTTTTTCGGCGAGGTTTGTACGAGGCAACCATCGTTCGTGCTAACATAGAGCAATTCTACAATATCCGAGGCTTCTTTATACTCAACCACGAATACTGGGGGGCATCACCCTCGAATGTTAACTTTGTTACAAGGAAGGTACTTCGTGTCAACAGGGTCTTGATTGGTCAAATTTTGGTGTTATTCCAAAACATAGTTTTATTTGTTATATAAGTTCTCAGAGTTTGAGTACTTTTTATAGTAGGGGGTTTCATAATTGTCATTCTTTCAATTGAAGTCTTTGCTTCTTTTTTCTTTCCTTTCCTTTTTTGGTTTCAGGTATAAGGTGCTCCTTAATCCAAGTACCACGGACGTGGTTTGTACAACCTCGGCTGAAGCATTAGCTATGGGCAAAATTGTTGTATGCGCCAACCATCCGTCAAATGAATTCTTCATGCAGTTCCCAAATTACCGAACAGATGATGATGGTGATGGATTCGTTAAAGCTATACTCATTGCATTGGCTGATGAGCCTGCCCCCTTGACTGATGCACAAAAGGCACGATCTTTCTTGGGAAGCAGCAACCGAGTGCTTTCTTAGTGCAGCAGAGCTGGATACTGTGCCAACAAAGAAGCAATCAAAGACTACTTCAGCTCCTCTTTCCTTGTCATCATTGAGTTTAACAGGAAAACTCGAGGATGCATCAGCCTTAGTATACTTCGTTGGGACAGGATTTCTGAGCTCACAACCTGATGAAGAGCAATGCAAAGAACTTGGGGCTTGAAAGTTCCTCCAAAGAAAACCGGATTTTCTTCTGGAAAAGGGATCTAAAGCTGAGCCAAGTGTCTGGCGATTCAGATTCTTTGTTACTAGCCATTGATCACTTCTTTTTTTTTTAGCCAGCAGGAATGTAGGAGTTCATCGTTTGTTTTAGTGAAGGGTTTACGGACTAGATCGTCAATAATCGTGGGATTAATGAATCTGGTGTTGTATATTAACTAGCTGATTCCAACTCGTATGGGATTTGAGGCACTGTTGTTTGATATTAAGATAAATATTCTGGTGTACATACTCTTAATTAGGTAGCTGTATCCAAGTTTTATTTGGAAGGACAAATCAACAATCCTTTGTCCCATGAGACATCATTTTATGATAATGGTTTCTTTTCTAAGGTTTGGCAGTGCCTGTTCCATTAATGTATCACCTCTTGCTTTTAATAACACAGCTGAATGTTTAAATATATGAAATGTTTGTCATTCTTTGGAACTACAAATTATTTAGAACATCCTTGAACAAAAGTTATTGGTTACCTAATTTAACAATAGGCGAAAATGCGGTGAGGTTTTATAATTAAAATAAATCAAAATGAAGATTTCATGATACTTAAATGTCTGTTATTTACTGGCAAGTTGTTGTTAATCAAGACTAATATGTGATCGTTTGATCAAATGTTAAAAAAATTTAAATTCCCAAAGAAAAAAGATGAAAATAAAGCTGAGAAGCCATCCAAACAGAATACTCTATAAATAATTATAAAATAGAAACAAAGATTATACAATTCATTTGTCAACGAAATGATGATCATGTTAACTGAAATAGTGAGTCAAAAAATTTAATCGTCGCAGACTAGAAATTTAGGATTTGTTATCAAATGTAAACAGATATGGAAAAAAATTTAAGGTTTACACATTTTTGACGGGACAAATTGAGAAATGAAATAATTTAGCCATGCTATCTAAATTAAATTTTTGTTTTGGTAGGTTTTTAAGTTAAGTTAGGTGTAATTTTCAATTATGGTATCTTATTGTAAAACAATATAGAAAGTTATTTATAAGTTTCCTAAATTTCATAATTGTTGGATTCTTTCTAACTCTGTCATGTCCCCTCGGAACAACTATTAAAAACCCATCTTTGTTCCTTTGTTTTCATCCCAGAATTACATTTTAAACTTCCTCTCTGTACATTTCTTCTATTTTGGAGATCATATTTCATCTTCTTTGTTAAGTTTTTTGTCTCATAAATGGTTCAAAACTGCGAGACCTACAAATTATCCCAAAAATTTCCCCAAACCTATAACCTTCATCAAAACCCAAATTTTTTTAACCCCGACAACGCCTTCAAGTTTAGGTATGAGATTGCCGAAGAAAATATTGAAATGGAATTGCTCTAGATCACCGATAGTTAGTGGTGTAGTCAATGGCATGTCCCCTCTAGGATTAGGTTTAAGAGTTACCTTCGACTGTAGGCATTTCAAGCATGCCGATACTTCTTTAGCCAATGAGTTTACTACTATATTAAGTGTCTTCACAATCATATCAGTCAAAATTGAAAAATGTGTATGATTTTCTAATCATAGCCTCGTACGGTTAGAAAATCATGCACGTCTTATAAATTTGATGGACAAAATTGTGAACGTACCTAATATACCTAATATAGTGGTAAACGAGTTGGTTAAAGAAACGGCGACATGCTTGAAATGGCTACAGTCAAAGGTACCCCTATCGTAAATCCTGGCAAGGGGCATGCCACTTAATGCGTCTCTAACTGATGGTGATTACACCCTAACTTTTAATATGTTCGTTTCTCTGCAATTTCTTTGGTTTGTGTAGATACATATTTAAAGAAAAAAGATTCTAAGATCTATGTTATAGAGAACTAGCTTGAATTGTAAATAAAGTATTAATGCTTCTGATTCTTGTACGTGGCCAAAACAGATAAACATTTGTTTTCTCTTTAGTTCATTTTTTTCCTTTGCACCATGATATATCTCCACTAATTATGTTGGCATTGCACGCAAATCATCATCGATCCTAAACTAAAAAAACTAAAAGAAAGAGTAGAAGGGAATTGTGTTAAATTGATTGTTTGTGTACAGATTGTTTGTAATTATGCCAATGTTATAATGTACACATAATATGTACACCTAAAAAGAGCGAAATTAATATGGAATATTCATATAACCAACTAATTTGGAATTGAGAAATAATGGATTAATTTCACGATTTTTATCTATAAACCATCACTAAGATGCCCGTTTAGGATTATTTTCTCGCCACTAAAAGCTTAAAGGCCGTTGTTTATGGATCCATTTTGTCTTATTATTTATCATGTTATCACCTGAGGAGTGAGGACCAAAGCTTATCTATATATTGAAGAAGACACTTTGAAGAATACAATAGTTAGTCAAAATTAAACAAATTCATTGAGCTTTAAAATAATGAAAATATTTAATTCCACGAGTATTCAAATGTAAGAATGGGAGATTATTATTTTAATTCATATGGTAGGGCTCCGGGCAAAACCTTGGTCACCTCAAGACAAATTTAATTTAAAAGAAAAAGGAAAATTAGTGTCCAGCATCAAACACCAATACATGTGATAGTATTACTACATGTTCAGATGGCCTTATTAGGAATTCTTTATTTGATACATAAGTATTTACGATTTTTTACCATGTCCCCAATTGATGATTGTCATAAAAATTATGTTTTCAACAGAAAATTTTGTTTATCAGTTACTTAATAAGTGATTTTATTGTGTAAACATATTTTACACCATTAGTTTATGTTACTTAAATAAAGTTCTCTGAGATTTTATAATAAAAATAATCAAAATCAAGAAAGGAATACTTAAATGTCTGTTATTCACATACAAGTAATTTGGTGATCAAGACTAATATGCGACCAAACGATGAAATGGCAATTACTACATTTAGTTTCCCAAAGAAAAATAGGACAAAATACGTAGTTTACTGATGATAGGCTACAATTACGTGTATTAGTCGCTTATTACACTCTAATTTACTGCACTTTAATTGAGTTTGAACTTTAATCGCGAGTGTTTTGCACTAATTGTATATTTTATTCCTTGTAGGAGTGATTTCGAGCTATGCAGATGTTATGGAATGAATTCAAGTGATTTGGAGCTTTGAAGTCTGAGTAAAAGCCCAAGAAATACTAGCTAAAGTGCGTGGTCAATGCGCGGCCGCGCATGTCCTGTCCGGGAAAGTTGTCCCTTTTTGCGTAGGAGAAGGTATAATTATTTGGGTCCCACCCTACTTGATATATATACATGGAAAAAAGGTATTTTGAGGACTTTTGACACACTCTAGACCTCCTAAATTTAATCTCCAACCCTTAGTATTTTTAGTTGTTAATTTACTGCTTCAGTTTCATAGTTAATTAGTTAGATATAAGAATCTTAATCTATATAACTTAGAAATTTATTCGAGCTTGTCTTCTTAGCGATATTGAACAATTATGGCGAAACGTTAGTTCTCTGTGATATTCGACTCCAGACTCTTAGACCGGATTATATATGCAGCGACCGTTTAGTCTTTTTTATAAGGCATAGTTGGGTGTGATAAAATTTTGGCGTCGTTGCCGGGGAACTAACGATGTAGCTGTAGGTGTACATATTTCTAGGTTGCGAATTTTAACTTTTATTTTTGTTTTCTTGTATCTGATTATTTTTAACTTGAGAGACATGGCATGTTGGAATTATGAGAGATTTGATGTTTGTAACTCTACTTTTGATCCTCCTTATGCACATTGTAGAGGAAACCACCCATTGCAAAAATTATCAAAATATTCCCAAGAGCGAGTTATGTGCACCACTCAATCTTTTGTGTGGAATGTGTGTGATATATGTGGTGGAGATGGTCACTTTCATGGTTGTGCGTATATTTCTTATCCTCCCCTAATCTCTTGCTACGATGGTTCTACTTTTTCTAGTGAAGTAAATAGGAACAAAGAACCCAGGGAAGCTGATCTGAAGGAGATCAAAGATATGTTAAAGTTCCTTCTGGAACAAAATAATAAGAAACAACTGCAGATAGAAAGGCAAGAGGCAACTATTCGCAACTTAGAGGCTCAAGTGAGTCAAGTGGTTGAAGCTTTTAATGCTCAGCAAGGCAATTTTGTGGATAGTAGCCAAAAGGATAATGTATCAGTTGCAAAAATCGAGGTGCTAAAAGATGAGGTCAGAGTAGAACTCCAACAATCAATCGAACAAGATTTTGAGGATGTCGATGTTCTGGAAGAGATATTAGAGTCAACCAAGGACATTGATGATACATATTTAGCTGACTCTAGTGTCATGGGTGTTGAGGAAGTAGACAGTCCCAATGTTCATGTATTTGAGCTCATTGAACCACACTCCAAGCACTTTTCCACATTGTGTTTGGATGATGATTAAAAAATAGAGTAATCCGAACCACTTGAGGAGTCAAATAATGAGGAACAAGGTGCCTACATTCAGGAATTCTTCTTTCCAGAAAGTTAGAATTACACACCTCATCTAAAGGCCAATAAGTGCAGAATACTACATAGTTTCCTTGGGCCAGTTAGATTTCTTCCACCTCCCCAGGAGCATAATCATAAGCTTGAACCAAAACTTGGCGTTCAATTCATAAGCTCGAGGTGGAGGCAAAAAGTAGTTCATGTCGTGCTGCGACGTTAAATCAAGCACTTGTTGGGAGGCAACCCAACTTTATTTTTTTTTATTGTTATTATTTATGTTTTTATTATTATTGTTGTCACGACCCGAATTTCCCACCGTCGGGACCATGATGGCGCCTAACATTGAACCCGCCAGGCAAGCCAACATTACTGATTAACTACCTTATTCCTTTATCTTTAACAATTTTACAAGACTTTATAATAAAATCACAGAATATAAAATATGAGATAATATGATTCAACAGTTTGATATAATACCAATTAAAAATCCAGAACCAAAGTACTCCCAAAACAAGTGTCACAATCTCACGGACTCTCTATGAATACTACAAATAGGAGTCTGAAAAAAATATAAGTACACATCTATCTCATAAGTAAAGAAGAACATAATAGAAATGAAATAGGAGGGGACGCCAAGGCCTGTAGACGTCTGTAGAACTACCTCGGAGTCTCCACAGGACTGAAGGCAGCAACCCTAATCTAAGGTCCGAAGAGTACAGTACCGGGATCTGCACAAAAGTGTATAGTTCGGCATCAGTACAACCGACCCCATGTACTGATTAAGTGTCGGGCCTAAACTCGGCGAAGTAATGACGAGGCTAGGACACGATAACCGACTCAACCTATGTAGTTTAATCACATACGAAGAAAATAATAACAACAAGAATTAAGCAGCTAAATACAAGGAAAGGGGGAACATGTTGAGGGGAGGAAATATCAGCTAATGGAGATAAGAAGTAAAGCAACAAATTAGATATCAATTTAAACAACAGAAATAACAGCACAAAAACAAGTGCACGGCATTACCCTTCGTGCTTTTACTCTCATCCTCACCAAAAAATAAATAGAATGCACAACATCACCCTTCGTTCTTTTACTCTCATCCTCACAATAAATCAATAGAAATGGCACGACATAACCCTTTGTGCTTTTAATATCATAATACGGCACAGAATCACCCTTCGTGCTTTTACACTCAGCCTCACAATAAATCAAATGAAGCGGCACGACATCACCCTTTGTGCTTTACCACTCTTCCTCACCAAAAAAAATCAATAACGTAATAATTCTTAACTTGAACCAATACTCAAAAACTCTCAATACCAAGAAATACCACCAACATGGATAATTATCAAATTAAACTCAAGTAATGCTTAATGAAAAATCACATAAATCACAATATTCGACTCACGGCATGCTTCACACCAACGTATAGATACTCGTCACCACACCTATACGGTGCACCTTATACTAACACGTAGCAAATAAGACACGATACCTATTCCCTCAAGCTAAGGTCAAGACAAACACTTACCTCGAATTCCACGACCAAACTCAAGCCTCAATTACCGCTTTCCTTTTGGAATTCACCTACGATTCAATTGTATCTAAACATAATTATCTTAATAATATCAACAAGTGCTAAATAATTCAACCTCAATGCTTAATTATAGTTTTTCTATCATTTTTCCTCAAAAGTGAAATATCGACCCCGAGCGCGCTTGGTCAAAACATGAGATTCGGACCAAAAATCGATTACCCATACACCCATGAGCCCGAATGTGTAATTAGTTTCGGAATCCGACCCCAAAACGAGGTCTAAATTCAGATTATACAAAAAGCCCTAACTCTACCCAAATCCCCAATTTTCTACCATTAAAACCCTAGAATGTTTTATAAAACTTGATGAGAAATATTAGAGAGTTGAAAGAAATTGGTGAATGGACACTTACCTATGATTTAGAAAGAAAAACTCTGGAGAAAAATCGCCCTAAGTCTTCTATTTTTGTGAAGATTTGAAAAAGAAAACGGCTGAAGCTCTAACTTAAAACACACTACCAAACCCTCGCACCTGTGGAAATGGGCAAGGCCATTGAGGACCGCCCCTGCGGAGGCTTATCCGCCTCTGCAGAACCACTTCTACGGGAACTTATCAAACTTGTGGAAAGAGGGCAGGCTGTGCTAGACCGCACCTGTGGCTGATGTTCCGCACCTGTGAACTCGCACCTGCAGCCCTAGGTTCGCAGGTGCGAGCACACCAGAACTGGAGCACCAGCAGTGATTTCCTAAGTCTAAACTCCCCGAAACCAATCTGAAACTCATCCGAGCCCTCGGGGCTCCAAACCAAACATGAACACAACCTCAAAAACATCATGCGGACTTACTCGTGCGACCAAATCGCCAAAATAACATCTTAAACAACAAATTTAGCATAAAAATCAAAGGAAAATGTCAAGAACTTTCAAAGTTACAAATTTCACAACTACGGGTCTGAATCACGTCAAATGACCTCCATTTCTTACCAAATTTCACATGCATAACTCAAGGACACACAAATAAGGATCATCATACTTGTTCAACCAAAGAATTAGACCCTTCGACTAAAGCTTAGTTTTAAGATGAATACGGGTGACTGGTAATCAAAGAATGGAGAAAAATGGATAATAGACAATATTGCAAAAATATATAAAATAGAAGTCAATTATATTCGAGAATCAGATGCCTTACAAGTTGTATTCTCCTTCCTTATATAGGAAATTCTTATAATGTATAACTCTTGCTATGGTTGCTCATTAAATATTAATTATGACATTAATGAGGCGTTACAAAGGATAACGGTAATTGGGGTACAGTTACATAACGTTCGACTAATCAATTGTCGGTCTTTGAATCTACCCGTAGCTTTGTCTAGATTCATTCTGACCGTGCCTCTCTCCTATTTTGATTAAGTTGAGTTTCCCGTGGATGATAAGCTCGAGGGTTTACTGAACCGTGCCTCTTTATGTCGTACCTCTTCAAATAATCACATCTAGCTATCATGAGTTTCCTGTGTCCACATGACTGGCTGAGTTGTCAAAAGCTGGCTTACGTGTGAAACTCTTTTTTACCAATACAGATAGTCCCCCCACTTAGCCTATATTTAACGATTAATATTTGGTAAGTGGATATTCATTTTTGGCGGGAATATTGCTTCCGTTTTTCCTCGAAACATTGTATCATTCTCTGCACCATAGGCGTCGTTTGTCACTTCCATTTATTGCTCGTACCACATGTCCTTTGCGGATTGGTTCTGCATTTACTCGGCACCTTTTAGGGCTAATTGCGGATGTGCCAGTCCCGAGGTGACATCTTCAATTATGAATTTTCATCATTATTTTTCTTTTTTTTCCTATGTTTGACGGTTGCCCAAGTATAAATACCTTTCTTCTTTTCTTTGCTTCTACAAACACTTTTCTAACTTTGTCTTTTCTGCTCCGACTAGGAGTCTGAGGGGCAGTAGACTTAGAAGTCTAGGATCCACTCCTTCGAGGGGCTCCTCTTCTCCTCATATAGTTCTTTCTTCTTCCACTAAATCTATAGTTTCTCCAAGGTTTAGGGTTTCTCGATCTCTTTCTAGAGGTAAAGGCGAACGCCTTCGTGAACCTGGAGTCGATGAAATTATCCCTGCTGAGTTTGTTTTATCTAGGGATAGTCAAGTTATTGTAGGTCAATCTTCTTCACTTTAAAGTGTCAAAAGTTATTCAACCCTTATAACTAAGGGTCAGATTTCTCTTGTTCGTAGGGAGTGCTTTTGGAGGTTTGACTTTCCAATGAGTTTATACGTATGCTTTCACTCTAGGGTTTAGACCCCCCATTGACCCAGTTATAATTGAGTTTTGCCATTTTTTCAATATCTGCTTAGGACAAGTTGGTCCGCTTGTGTGGCGAGTTGTCGCGTATCTTAGGAGTTTGGCTTCTTTATCCTCGGTTCCTTTTACTTTCAATCATCTTATTCATATCTACTCTCCTACCTTATTTCGTGAAGGGGTTTTCACTCTGATTGCTAGAAGTAAAAGAGTGTTGGTAACCCCTGGAGATGATAAGGATAGGGTTGGTACCTCCGGTATGTTGTTGTAACCATTGTTGATTTAGTGGTTGAAGAAAATCTTCCCTTCCCTGAGAAGTGGAATCGCACACATGAGTATGCTTTAGCTCACATTTACTTTTTCTCGTTTTGACTTGAGATGTTTTATTAACACCGTATCCATTTTTTCTTCTCTTAGCAATCATGAATACTGTTGAGAATGTCTCCGGTATTGGTGATTGGGTAGAAAAATTGTTATTGGTTGCTCCCTCAGAAGAGAGATCTTGGAAGTACCTCATTGTGAGGTATGGTTGGCAAGTAAAGACCCACGGTAAGTTAAGCTCTTGTTCTTGCTTCTTTCCTTACTCGAGTCTCTTTTTTTATCGTTTAACTTTTTCCCTTTTAATAGGGTTATCTGCTCGTGGGGTGTCTGCTTCATATGTCCCGAAGATGTCCTTGGCTCAGGCCCAGGAAATTATTGTTGGTTCATCTTTGTCGAAGAGGAAGATTAGTGAGTCTCGTTCCGTAGAAGAAGAAGAAGATGGTGCTTTAGTGAATAGGCCACAGAGAAGGCGAGTGGTTTTAGCTGATGAGCTTAGAGCCTTAACCTTGCCTTCCATGTCTGTGATTGAGCCCCTTGTCCTTGATGATGTTTCAGATTCCCCTATTTATAAGGGTGTTGATCTTTCTCCTGACGATGTCCCTTTGGCTGCTGTCTTTCCTGCTTCTTTGAGAGAGGTTGTCTCATCTGTTCCTTTTGCTATTTCTGTTGCTTTGCCTATAACTTCCTCTACTCTTCAACCCTCTGTGCTTGCTGATTTGCCTGTGGCTTCTCCAACTCTTCAACCTTCTGTGCCTGTTGTTGTTCCATTTTTGCCTGCTTCCATGCCTTCTGTTAGGGATGTAGGGGCTTCCAGCAGAGTGATGTGGCAGGTGGTAATAGAGGTTCTAGCTGAGGGGAATCTTTTCAAGAAAATGGGTGACCCGGAAATGTGGCTCAAGCCTTTTATAGGTCCCTCTTAGAAAGCAAAGCTAGCTAGCCACGATGCTCTTACATGGGCCAATGAGGTCGTGCATGCTTCTTTGATGCAAGTTATCCTCTTTCACTCTCGTATATGCAATTTTCCATATCTGACTTGTTTATTTCTTGTAGACTAACCTTATATGCATGGAGATTATGAAGAGAATTTCAAAAACGGGCCAAGAGACAAAAGAGTTGCATGACAATGTTGATAATTGGAGAGCACATTATGATAGCCTAAGGATTGACGTGGATGCTTTAGAAGAGGAAAGGAGTACCTTGAAGCGGCAGATGAGACTCATGGCAGCAGAACTAGCAGTAGAGAGGGGTTCTCGCAGTCTGGCTGATAAAGATAAGAGTGTTCTGGAGTCTTCATTCGTGGAGCTGCTGTCCCGTGCCTTAGACGAATTTTAGAAACTTGAAGAACTTGTTGGGGAAGAAGGAGGAATACTCAGGCGAGCTCGTGCAATCACCCATTCGTACTCAAGAATACCTTCGTAGGGATTTAGACAAAGCTCAAACTTTAGAGGAGTCGATTGTACCATTAAGGGCCGCCCATGAAGCTGCGAAAGCGGAGAAGGATGGGTTGAGAGCTGAGCTTCAAGTATGGGCAAAGGATTATGAAGATTTGGAAGAGGTGGTTGTTGTCGATGTGAGCTGGACGTATATGAATTCTCTCCTTGACCTTAGTGCTGCAATAGCCAAAACTAATGAAGCCATGGAGAAGGCTCAACAAGGTCATAACCTCTCTTCACATGATGGTGAGATTCCAGTCGCTCATGCATCTTCATCCCCAGTTGCTCCCGCTCCTTCTGCCTTAGAAGTCAACCCCTCTCTTGAAAAGATTTAGTTGGTTTATCCCTTTTTTTCTCTCTTTGTATCAATTGGTGGTTACCCTCAGTCCCATCGGGGATAAATTTGGATTTCCTTAAAGTCCCCAAATGACAACTTAGGGGCACCACAATGTATATAAAAATTTTATATGGCTAAGTATAATTTAATACTTAGTTTTAGCCGTTTTAATATATAAATGTTAGTTCGACTTTTGTTGAGTTTCTGTTTCACTCTTTAAGTCTTTTGCATGCTTCATTTTTTGGGGTTTTAGTTTTACCTTCGAGTTTTGCATGTGGAATGCTTTAGACTACTCGTACCTTTTTTTAATAGGCACGGTGTCATATTAAATATGTGCCTTTTTGTAATAGGCATGGTTTATGGAAGATGGCCCTTTATAATTTGCATGAAGAAGACGTCTCAACTTCATGATAATGCAATAGAGTGATAGGAATTTTACACATGTTTAAGAATATTTCCAAGGAAAGTTTTTTTTGTTTGAACTTTCATGACATTTTACATGTGTTTGATTATCGTCTAAAACTCATGCTTGCAACTGTTTTTGTTTAACTGATTTGATATACTCTTGTATTTCGTAACTTTTTTTCATAGGTAACAGTTTTTCGATATTAGTACAAGGAAACAACTATTTTTTATTAGTAACAGTTTTTGTAAAGATTGGGGTTTTTACCCGCAACTGTTTTGGAAACAGTTTTCTAATAAGTACGAGGGAAATGTTTTCTTATTTGTAACTGTTTTTATTTGATAACAGTTTCTCGAACAAATACAAGGATTTAGATATTTTCATCCATAACTGTTTTATTTTAGAACAGTTTTTTGAATGAGTACATTGATGATGATCTTTTACCCCTAACTGTTTTTGTTACAACAACTTTGAATAAGTATAAAGATGTATATTTCTTTCTCGTGACTAATATTTTGCCTTTCAACCTGAATATGTTCGAAGGTTTTTGCTTTTTGCATTAGGCTTTGTATTTGGATGGCTCTTTTAATTTCTTTCGATTCTGCTCGTGTCACTTGTCGTGTTGGGTAGATGAGTCGTCAGGCTCGAGCTTTTGACTTTCTGATAGTCTTCTTTGCTTCGTCTTAGCCTTCCATACTGTATAGTGCCCCAAGTGTTTGATCTTTGAATAATGAAATCTTGAGCACTTGATTATTCCTTCCTTGTGGTCCTTTTCCGGAAAAGGAAAAACATTCCGGACTCGAAGGTATATAGTTTTTTAGATGATGACTGCTTAACCCTTTNTCAGAAAGTGTAACCCTAGACCGGGAATTCTGTTATTTCCTCGCGTCTTTGCAGGTCTAATTTCATCATCCGGTGATGGGTTAGCTTTGTTCCTATCATCTAAGAAAGTTAGTAAAATTTTTTAAATGTTCAAAATAAAATCGAACGTGTGATACTTGACGGGGGGTATTCTTTTCTTTTAGAAGTAATACTTATTTAGATGGATGGCGTTCCAGCTTGTTGGTAGAACTCTGTCGTCCATAGCTTCCAACTCATAGGCACCTTTCCCAGCTATGCCTTGAATTTTGTAAGGTCCTTCCCAATTTGGATTTAGCTTTCCTGCACCTGCTTCTTTCGTTGATTGAAAGACTTTTTTGAAGAAGAATTCCCTAATCTTAAAGTACCTGAGATGAGCTTTACGGTTGTAATAACGATCTACGATTTATTTTTGAGCTGCCATCCGTATCAATGTTGCTTCTCTCCGTGGTTCGAGCAGGTTCAGGTTGGTCCTTAATTCATCGTCTATTTCACCCTCCATGGCTATTGAGAACCTTATGCTTGGTTCGCCAATCTGCACAGGTATTAAGGCTTCCGAGCCATAAACAAGTGCGTATGAAGTTTCTCCCGTGGCTATTTTTTAAGTTGTTATGTATGCCCATAATAACGCTGGTAACTCATCAGGCCAGTTTCCTTTGGCTTTATCCAGCTGCTTCTTTAGATTGTTGACAATGACCTTATTCGTTGACTCAGCTTGACCATTAGCCACAGGGTGGTACGGCGTTGAAGTGATCCGCTTGATTTGCCAACATTCGTAGAATTCTTTGATTTGCGAGCCTATGAATTGTGGGGCGTTATCACACATGATTTCCTTTGGTATTCCAAAGTGGCATATTATGTTTCTCCATAAGAAGCTTTTAACTTCCTTTTCTCGCACTTGTTTGAACGCTTCTGCCTCTACCCATTTTGTAAAATACTCGGTTAGCACGAGTAAAAACCGTGCATGCCCTTTAGCTGTAGGAAGAGGTCCCACTATGTCCATACCCCATTTCATGAAAGGCCATGGGGATATTATTGGATGTAATAATTCTGTTGGTCGATGCATGTTATTGGCAAACCTTTGGCATCTATCACATTTGGATACGAAGTTCTCGGCTTCTTCTTCCATCTTAGGCCAATAGTATCCAGCTCTGATTAGTGTTTTCACTAAGGATCTCGCCCCTGAGTGATTCCCACAGTGTCCTTCGTGGACTTCTTTCATCACATATTCCGTTTGGCTAGGTCCGAGGCATTTAGCTAGGGGTCCTCCGAAGATCTTGCGATAAAGTGAGTTACGAATAAGGCGGTACCATGCAGCTTTGCGGCGAAGTGCTTAAGCTGCTTTCCTGTCTTCAGGTATGGTTCCATTCTGCACCAGTCCCAGGTTAGGTTGTTGAAAGTTACCTCATTCGTGTCCTGGTCTATTATTGAATGAAATAGTGGAACAACAATTGTATTGTCTTTGTTCGTTACTTCCGTGACTGCTGCGAGGTTAGCTAGTGCATCTGCTTCTGCATTTTCCTTTCTAGGTATTTGCATTACCTTCCATGTTTCGAATTGTCTCACGAGCTCTCGTGCTTTTTCGACATACTATTGCATTCTAGTCTCTCGAGCAATGTAAGTCCGCTGTATCTGATTTACTACCAGTTAGGAGTCCCTGTTGATCACAATTTTCTTGATGAAGAGCTCCCGTGCGAGTTCAAGCCCGGCAATAACAGCTTTGTACTATGCTTCATTGTTAGTTATAGGATAACACTTGATAGCTTGCCGTGTCTTTTCACCCGTGGGTGATATTAAGACTATGCCTAAATCGGTACCTTTTATATTTGAAGAACCATCGGTGAACAAGGTCCATAGGCCTGGGTTAGCACCATTAAAGAGTTGTAACTCTTTTTCTACTTCAGGTACAATGTTATTACTTAAGTCAGCAACAAAATCAGCTAGTATTTGACACTTAATTGCAGTCCTAGGCTGATAGATTATTTCATGCTCACTTAATTCTATGGCCCACTTGGCTAATCTTCCCGACAATTCATGTTTATGTAGAATATTTCTTAAAGGATATGAGGTCACAACGGTGATTGGGCAGAATTGAAATCGTAATTTTCTAGATGCCATTATTAAAGCTAAGGCTAACTTTTCCAGATGTGGATATCTAGTCTCAGCATCTAGAAAAGTTTTACTTACTTAACAAACAAGTGATTATTTACCTTTTTCTTCTCTTACAAATACTACACTTACAGCAATTTCTGAGACAGCTACGTAGATGTACAATCTCTCCCCTTCTTTAGTCTTTAAAAGCAATGGTGGTTTTGAATGATAAATCTTCAGATTCTTGAGGGCCTGCTGACATTCTTCAGTCCATTCGAAGTGATTCTACTTTTTGAGAACTGAGAAGAATTTAAAACTTTTTTCGGAAGATTTGGAAATAAACCTACCCAAAGCTGTTATTCTCCCTATCAGTATTTGAACTTCCTTTTTATTTGTTAAAATATCAGGTATTTCCTCTATAGCTTTAATTTGAGCTGGATTTACCTCTATTCCTTTATTTGATACAAGGAAACACAATAGTTTACCTGATTGCACTCCAAAAGCGCATTTCTCTGGATTTAACTTCATATTATACCTGTGTAAAATATCAAAAGAAGTAGAGAGATGCTGGAAATGGTCTTGTGCTTGTGTTGATTTTACCAACATATCATCAATATAGACTTCCATCGTCTTTCCAAGATGTTCTTGGAACATTTTAGTCACCAACCTTTGATAGGTGGCTCCAGCGTTTTTTAAGCCAAAAGCTATAACTTTATAACAGTAAGTCCCCCTGTTTGTAATGAAGGAAGTTTATTCCTCATCTGAGGGATTCATTTTAATCTGATTATAACCGGAATATGCATCTAAGAAGCTCAATAATTCATCACCTCTTGTGGAATCAATCATTTGATCTATATGTGGCAATGTGAATGAATCTTTTGGGCATGCTTTATTTAAGTCAGTATAATCTACGCATAGTCTCCACTTGCCATTATTTTTAGGTACTACCACGGTGTTTTCTAGCCAGTTAGGGTACGTTACTTCTCGTATCGAACCAATCTTCAAGATTTTCTGTACCTCTTCGTCGCTTACTTGGTTCTTGAATGGTCCTTGCTTTCTTTTCTTCTGCTTAACAGGTACAAAGGATAGATCTTCATTTAGTTTATGAGTCATCACTTCTGGTGGGATGCCTGTCATATCTGAGTGGGACCACGCAAAGCAGTCTGCGTTAGCCTTTAAATAATCAATTAACTTACCTCTTCGAGCGGGGCCTAGCCTCGTGCCTATATACACTTTTTGCTCAGGCTTTTGTTCAGATAACGGAACAGCTACGAGCTCCTCCATAGTTGTTTTGATGTGCTCATCCTCCTCCGGTTCACGAATGACGTCCGGTCTGGAATCTGTATCTGTGTGGTATAGTATACCTTCCGTGGTAACTTGATTTTCCTTCTCGTAAGTATTTTCTTTCGTACCTGTTTCAGCAATAATACCTTCCGTACCTATTTGGGTAGTAATTTCTTCCATGCTTGTTTGGGCTGTGTTACCTGCTTGGGAGATTCCCTTATCTCGTAATTCTTCCACCTCTATTTTCTTGTTGTAGTGTACCACAGAGTTTATATTTCTTGCGGTCTGCTGATCTCCTTTGATTTGTTGAATCCCCCATTCAGAGGGAAATTTAATTACCTGATGCAACGTGGAGGGTATCGCTTTCATGTCGTGGATCCATGGCCTTCCAATGATCACGTTATAAGCCATGTCAGTATCGATGACTTGGAACCTGGCACTTTTGATCACCCCCTCAGCATAAGTGTTAACCTCAATTTCTCCTTTTGTTATAACCGTAGAGTTATCAAACCCTGATATGGCTCGTGCTTTTGGGATTACTTGATTCCCCAGTAGCATTTCTTCCACGACTCTTAGCAAAATGATATTGGCTGAACTGCCTGGATCAATCAACACTCTTTTTACGTTAGTGTCATGAATAAGTAAACATATTACCAGAGCATCGTTGTGCGGAAGCATTAATCCACTGATATCTGCATCATCGAATGTTATATTGTCTTCTTCCATATTTTCACGAGCCTGTTTTCCAGGTGTAATTGTGAACTTTATGGTCATTTGGCAAATCACTCTGTTTACTTCGTCACCCCCGTGTATCGCGTTGACGATTTGCTTTGGAGAAGGAGGCTTTGGGGGTTGCTGCATGTTCCTCATATATGCCTGTTTACCTTTATCACTATACAATTCTGTTAAATAGCCCTATTTTAAAAAAAATATTCTACTTCACCTTGTAAAAATCTGCAATTCGCAGTTTTGTGCCCATGATCGTTGTGAAATTCACACCAGTGATCTGGGTTTCTTCTACTTGGATTTGACCGCATATCTTTGGGCCCCTTAACTTGTCTCCCATGTTCCTCAATATTGAGACATGTTCAGTAGTACTTACATTAAAGGTATGATCCCCAATTTGAGTACGACCTCTAGGTCATTCATCTCGATCTTTTCTAGATCTAGACGAGGATGAGACTACATCTCTTCTTTGTGGTCTATAGTCCGACCTAGTGTTTTTGAACTTGGGGCTGATATCGCGTCTCGAGGGTCCTAAGTAAGGATCGTACCTGTTTTTACCTGATCTTCTATCTAATTCAGGACGTATGGATCTGGAATGATCTTCATCTCTCGTACGAGCAATGATATGTTCTTCTATTATGAGTTTAGTATTGTACCTGTTATATACATCGTTCCATGTTGTAGCGGGGAATTCTCTTAGACTTTCCTTAAGTCGTATAGTGGCTTCTGAGCTTTTATCGCTTAGGTTGCTTGCAAATGCCATGGCTGCCCAATTATCAGGCACCCTGGGTAACTGTATTCTTTCTCGTTGAAACATAGGTCTACAAACTCACGGAGTAGTTCCGTGTTGTTTTATTTTAAATATGTATTCCATTCTCTTCTCAACTTTTTGTGCACCAGAGTGTGCTTTTATAAGCGAATCTGCAAGCTCAGCAAAAAAATCAATAAAATTTTCAGGGAGAAGAGCATACCAGGTTAGGGCCCCTTTGTAAGCGTTTCCCCAAATTTTTTGGCAAGGACTGATTCAATCTCTTGTTTAGTTAAGTCGTTGCCTTTTACCCTAGTAGTGAAAGCAGTCACATGATCGCGTGGGTCAGTTGTTCCATCATGTTTGGGAATGTCAGGCATTTTAAACTTCTTCGGTATAGGCAAGGGTGCCGCACTTGGCTTCCAAGGTTGTTGATAATATCTATCAACGTCAATGCCTTTGATAATAGGTGGTACTCCAGGAATTTTGTTCGATGCTATCGTTCTGCTCCTTCATCTGTTTCTGCATGATTCACAGTAAATTTTGTAATTCTGAGTTATTAGATATACCTGGTCTCGTTTCGAGAGATTCATTAGAAGTATCTCCCCTTCCTGAGTTTGCCAACCCAAATTGAGGATTTTCCATGGTGATGGTGTTATTGGGGGTTGGCGTCGGCGGTATAGGTAACGCTGCCAGTAATCCTCTTCCAAATTCTTGCCTAGCTTGGTTCCACTCCTTTGCTGGTTGTTGTCATTGGAGTTTGACATAATCCAGGGGATATCACTTGAAAAGTAAACAAAGATTATCAGATTCCCGGTAACAGAACCAATTTGTTTAACCAAAGAATTAGACCCTTTGACTAAAGCTTATTTTTAAGATGAATACGGGTTCCTGATAATCAAAAAAATTGAGAAAAATGGATAATAGACAATATTGCAGAAATATAGAAAATAGAAGTCAATTATATTCGAGAATTAGATGCCTTTACAAGCTATATTCCCCTCACTTATATAGGAGATTCTTATAACGTACAACTTTTTCTATGGCTGCTTACTAATGACTAATTATGACATTAATGAGGCATTACAATGGATAACAGTAATTGGGGTACGGTTACATAACGTTCCAGTAATCAATTGTGGGTCTTTGAATGTGCCCGTAACATTGTCTAGATTCATTCTAACTGTGCCTCTCTCCTGGTTTTGATCAAGTTGAATTTTCCGTGGCTGATAAGCTCGAGGGTTTACTGAACCGTGCCTCTTTGTGTCGTACCTCTTCAAAGAATCACATCCAGCTGTCGCATTCTCCTGTGTCCACGTGACTGGCTGAGTTGTCAAAAGTTGTCTTACGTGTGAAACTCTTTTTTACAAATACAATACTGCCGATCTCGAATACGATCAGATAATGAAGAGCGAGAAACTCTATAACCTAGAACATGGTCGGGCTCAGAAACATCCAATCTCATGAAACGATTGGCTAAAGCCTGAACATCCAAAGCAAGCAGTCTCTCGTAGACTGGAATATATAAAAGACTACCCATACTGGTTGACTTCCTACTCAAAGCATCGACCACCACATTGGCCTTCCTCGGATGATATAAGATGGTGATGTCATGGTTTTTCAATAGCTCCAACCATCTCCTCTATGTTTCTAGATAATTCTATGTTCCGAGATCGTGAAAACCTCCTTCTATCTCACCTTGATTTGCGTGCACAGCCCGGGCGTGTAGCTGGGAAGCTTTTATGTAAAAAACTGATAAAAATGATAATTTTTGTGTTAGAAATTTGAATAAAGATTACTTCGATCAACGTTTTTGGTAAATGAACTCGGACCCGTGATTTGACATTTCCGGATGGTCCGTAGGAAAACATGGGGCTTGGGCGTATGTCCGAAATCAAATTCCGAGGTCCCATGTGCGAGAAATGAATTTTTAAAGAAAATTATTTTCTGAAAAATATAGAGGTTTTTGGAAATGAAATTTGAGATGAAACCTATATCGGGCCCGTATCTTGGTTCCAGAGCTCGATACAGGTTCAATATGTTTTATATGTGTTATCTGCGAAATTTGGAATTAAATGGACTTAGTTTGACGTGATTCGGACCTTAAATGCAAAAGTGGATGTTTAAAGAATCTTTGAGAAATTTCATTTATTTTGGGGTTTAATCTGATGTTTATGATGTTATTTTGGTGATTTGATTACTCGAATTAGTGCGTAGGATGTTTTTGAGGTTGTGTGCATCTTGATTTTTGAGCCATCAGGGCTCGGGTGAGTTTCGGGGTGTGAAAACATAGAAAAATCTGGTGTTTAATGCATATTCTGGTGTCCAGGTATTTTACCATATGCGAACGCACTGAAGGGAGTGCGAACGCACAGGGTTATAGAGGTCTAGGGGGTCTGGGTAGGAAGTACTCTGTGCAAACGCACCATGTCAAGTGCGAACGCGGAGGGCTATGTAGGACATGCTGTGCGAACACAGGGGTTGGGGGTGCGAACGCATAGTGAAAGAGGGGACCTAGGGGGCTGGGTAGTAATTACCCTGTGCGAACACGGAACTTAGCACGCGAACGCATAGTCATCCCCTGATAACCCTATGCGAACACAGAGTTTTTGCCGCGAACGCACTGTGTATTTTCGCCCAGTGATTTTAAGTGTCAAAAACAGAATTCATTACGGGATTAAACCCATTTTTCTTAAACTTCTTCTTCTTCACTCCTCTTGGGAGATTCTTGGGAGACTTCATCACTTTAATATCTAAGGTAAGTAATCTCTGTAAAGATAGAGTAGTAAGGATTGCAAATAAATCTTTTGTTTCTTGCCACTCATCAGTTTGGGTACCTTTTTCTTGATAGGTAGTCTGCAATAACATTTTTGTCAGTCCTTATTACCTCAATTGTAAATGTAAAATTTTGTATATTTAATACAAGCCTTCTTATTTCCTTCGTTGTTACTGAATCTTGTATTTTCCGTGTTATCCACCATTTTACTTGTGTATTATCTGTTCTTACAATAAATTTGTTATAAACGATATATGGCTCAAATGCTAACAAACATTTATAGAATCCAAATAGTTCTTTTCTATTTGTCTCCCATTTTAATTGTGGTTCCGTATAAGATCCTGAATAGTACCTGCAGTGATGTTCTATTTTTTCTTTATCATATTTATATTTAAGAACTCCCCCATAGCTATGATTACTTGAATCTGTTTCTACTATGTAGGTAAAATTTTTATTTTCATTTGAAAAATATAATTTTGGTAATTTTTTGCATAATATTTTGACCTTTTTTATTTGTTCTTTATCTTTTTCATCAAAATGGTATTCTACATCCTTTTTTAGTTTTTTCTGCAAAGGTTTTAGGTTTTCTGCTAATCTGGGTATATATTCTCTTACTTGGTTTATTAGTCCCAAAAATGATTGTAATTTCTTTTTTGTATCAATATTTTCATCAAGGTTAATTATTTTTTGTACTATATGAGTTTGCATTTTTATTCCATTTCTGTCTATTTGTATTCCTAGGAATTCTATCTGGTTTTTCATAATTTCTGCTTTTGTTCTACTCAAGCTTATGCCAGAGTATTCTATAATATGTATGAATTTTTCTAATAATTTTATATGGTCATCTTGTGTTTTTGAATATAGTAATATATCATCTATATATACTATACAATTTTCTAATTGGTTAAAGTAGTTATCCATAAAGTGTTGGTATCTACCTGGGGCATTTTTATATCCAAATGGTAAAACATTCCATTCATAAAATCCATGTGGTACTTTGAATGGTGTCAATTTTTTAGATTCGTCTTCTAGTTTTAAATGGTAAAATCCTGATTTACAGTCAAATTTACTAAAGTAATTATATCCTTGGATTTGTCTTATCTTTAATATCTTGTTGGGTATTGGGTAATTGTATGTTTTAGTTTTTGCATTTAAGTTTCGATAGTCTATAACCATCCTACTTTTTCCTCCTTTTTTTTCACTATGGTTATTTACTATAAATGCGGGACTTGTGTGTTTACTATTACTTTCTTGTATGTACTTATTGTCTAGTAAGTCCTTTATATGTATTTTGAATTCTNATTTTAGGGGTTTTTGTATTATTATGCTATTATTTTCAATTAATTCTATTTTTACTTTTGTCTTATGTTTTTCCCATCCTTGTAAAGGAATATCATTACATAATGTTTCTAATTCATTCTTAGCTCTAAAGTTAATCATATTTCCTTCGTTGTTAAATCCTGTTACTACCATAGGTGTTTTTAATTTTTCTCATTTATCTTCTGGTAAACAGTTATATTTACATATATTAGCTTCTGCTCCTGTATCTATCATTGGTGTATAATACCGATTGTAATATCCTTCTATTATGATTTTTGCAAGTATATATATTTTCATACTTCTGATCTTTTTATTATTATTNCTTTTATTTCCTTGGTAAATTTTAAACCGTATTGTTAGAGGTATTCCTCCTATTATTATTTCTTTTTCTGTTGTTTCTTCGTTTGTTATTATCTCTTTTGGTAATTCAGGGCACATTTGTTCAGTAGTTATTATTTCAGTTTCTGCTGCTAATTCTCTTGTAATGTATTTTCCTCTTGTCCTGTATTTATTAATATCAGATATTTTCTTTGTTCCATAATTCCTGTTATATAATAGTGGTATGGTTTTATTTCTTCTACTATGTTTTTGATTATATTTTGTGGAAGTATATACTCTCTTTTTGATGTACTCATCCTAGATGACGTAGGTGTTTCATAAATTAACTTGTTTTGGTATACTTCACGTACTTATCCTTTCTTTTACTATTTCTAAATCTTCTTCCATATCAATTTCTTTGTAGCTATATTCATTATTATCGATAATCGTAACTATTTTTTCAAATTGATTTTCTATTTTGATTTTATTGATTTTATTTTTTACTGTTATCTTATGTTTCGTTGTCAGAACATATAGATTTTTACAAGCTGTAAATATCTTACTTCCTGGTGCTAATTCTATTCCTGACATTTTCCAGTATAGTACTAATGATTTGTCTATATTTCTATCAGTTAATGCTACTGAGTAGTTAGCACTTATTATAAATTTAAACTTTTGGTATATAAGGTTTCCTTTTACTGCACTTATTATACTTTTTTCTANAGTTTGTTGATTATTGGTATTTTGGCTTTACCTCTTGTGTATTTACAATCGATTATATGTTCCTTTTAACTTACTACGTAATATTCTTCTTTCTGTCTTTTGAACCAATTTTTTATTGTAGGTTCTTCTAATACTTTTTCGACGCTTAAACCTAACTCTTTACCTTTTACTTGTTCAAATATATTGTTATCAAATATAATTTTTTGTTCTACGGATTCTTCATTTTGGTAATATTCTCGTGTTATAATTTCTATTTCTTTTTCATTCATTAGATTTCATTATCTTCTTCGGTTAACTCTTCATTTATTTCTATTTCATCGTCTGTTAGTTCATATATACTATCTTCGCTATTTAATTCATAATTTATGTATTCTATCTACATGTATTTTTCATCATCAATTATTATTTCGGTTATTTGCTTTTTTTTTAGGTTCTTAGGTGCTCTGCAGTCTTTAGCTATATGTCCTAATTTTCCACAGTTATAACACGTACATTCTGTCAGTTTCTTCTTTGGTCTATATGGTCTTTTGTGTTGATAATTTTTTACATAATATCTTTTTCTTGGTTTTTTATGTTTATATTTTGACCTATATTTTTTATATTTCTTCGTTCTCCATTTTCTATTATATTTATCTGTACACCCGAATTGTGGGGCTGTTTTATTTTTACAACATGCTAAATTTTTTATTAGTGTTTTTTCCATTTTTATTTTTTCCTTATATTTTTCACATATTTGTATAAACCATTGTTGTAGGAATTTTATTCTAGTTCCCAAAGTATCTGCTAATCTTGCTTCATTCCAGTCTTTTATTATCTTTGAACTAAATGGTTCGGGTAATTTTGAAAAATATAATCTTCTTAGTTCTCTACTTTCTTCTGCACTGTATGTCCCTTTATAATAATATTCTTTAAATGCACAAGTATATTCATCTATATAGCACATATTACATATCGCTAGTTTTGTTATTAGATTTCTGTTTATTATTTTATCTTTATTTTGTTCTTCTATTTCTGTAGTCATGCTACTAAATTCGTTTCTTATGGCTATCTCATATTTGTATAATATTTCCATATTTGTTGTTGCCATTTCACCATCAAATTTTCTATTACATCTTAAGGTATCTAGACTTTCTTTTGTTAAATTGTGTAACCATAGTTTTACTGTTCCTATGAGTGTCCTTTCTATATATNTATCTCATATTTGTATAATATTTCCATATTTATTTTTGCCATTTCACTATCAAATTTTCTATTACTTCTTAAGGTATCTAGATTTTCTTTTGTTAATTTGTGAAACCATAGTTTTACTGTTCCTATGACTGCTCTTTCTATATATCATGGTGTTTCTTTTATTCATATCTTATTATCTACCAATTGTTTTGATATATATCCCATACTTAGTTGTATTATTTTATTTGTATCTGCTACACAATCTAAGTCTAAGAAATTATATTGTTCAGATTTTGGTTTTGGTGTCCATTTATTTAGCCTACTCTTCCATAGTGTATCCTGTCTATCAGATTGTT
>ML350851.1:0-30420 GCA_005239505.1 Nicotiana paniculata
AATATCGCCAACTTGTCCAAAGGCGTCATAGTCTAAAGGCATCATCCTCATAGTCGGAAGACACCATGCCCTGGCCTGAGGATCTCTCAAAGTTGCATATCATTATTCAAAGGCGTCATGGTTCGGAGGCACCATTTTCATGGCCCGAGAAAATAATTTCATGACTTGCAAATCCCTCACTGAACAATTCATGGCCCAGGAAATCATGGTCTAAGTACGTCATCCTCAGCCGTCCGAAGACAATTCTCATGGTCTGAAGGGAATCTGCATCATGTTTAAATTTCCACACAAATATATGCTCGTAGTATCTCTTTACTTGTTGGTGACCCGATAAGCAACCATGACCCCAATGGGAGCAATCCCGCTCCATTTCCTTCATATTATCTCAAACCTGACCAATCACCATAACCATTCTTCACCTATCCCGAAATTTCGTGACCATCCTTGTGGTAACTTCATCGGTATACTCCGCAGATGAATCCAGAACTACACACAGCCTGATTCCTGTAAAACTAGGGATATTTAGGTAGCTCGGAAACCAGAGTGTGGCCTATGTCTCTCAAACACCTTACTCGGTCAAAATTGGCCATCATATCTTTACCCGACAACTCTTTCATATTTCCCGGGTAAAGAAGGGCAGCTGTTAATACCCAATTTTTCCCTATATTATTTTCAAAATGCATATATATTTCCAAAACAATGCATGAGCATCAATTAATATTTTTTCCATAATTTCTATATTTTTAAAGATTTTTTAATTAATTTATCCCAGTATTTTTTATTACTGATTGCATCACCATTGATTTTATGGAAATTTTATTGCTTAATTTTATCATTTATGTTTACGCTAAGCTTTAATTATTTTACGAATAGCCGTACTTACATGTTTGGGTTATAATTGCAATAACTTTGCAGTAATAGTCCACGATTGTATAATTACCTTATATCACAAGAAATTGACCTTTTGTATTTTTATAATATTAGGTAATTATTTTTCATCCATTTTATGCATAAAAAATCATTTTTTATCATTTATTAACTATTTTTACAAATTATTTTATCAATTAAGTGGGTATTTAACAAGTAGCCTCTTTTAATTTGGTTCAATTTCGGACCTAGCCCATATTATTACCCCCCATCCCAATTTTAATCATAGCCCAAATACCCATAAGCCCAATCTGCACCTAGCCGACCCAAACCCCCATCAAATCGTGGTCGTTGATCTTTTAGATCAACGATTCACAATAAACCTTACCATTTTTATTTACAACCAACCCTACCCCCCCCCCCCCCCCCCCCCNATTTTCCGCGGTCCCAGTTTCCCTAACCTCTCGAATTCTCTCTCAACTCACCCCTAACCCTAATCGCTGTCACCGACAAGAAACACCTTCTATGGTGTTTCCGTTCCTTCTCCAACCACCACTGGTCTCCTATACTCCATGGCTCTTTGATTTCATGATTCCTTGAAGAGATCTCAAGGAAAGCCAATCGGATTCTGCCTGAAAATTATTTACCGGCCTATCTATGGTCTTTCTCGTTTGTGAGTGTTGGTTTCCTCCTATTTTTAGTTCGAACCCATAATTTTGACCGAGTTTCTTTCATCTCTACTATTTTTCTGAAAACCCTAGTTTACGACTACTCGAATTCGTTTAGATCTTTGTAGATCTAAAACGGTTCGAGTATTACCTGGCGTTTTCCCTTGAAGATCTCCTATTTTGGTTAACTATTTCGATTTTATTTTCTTTTTTCTGAAATTAGGGTTTGCCCTAAGTATTTTTCAAAAGGGTTTTCTTTCTAAATTTTTCAGTGTTTAAACTAATTGTTTCTTTACTAACTTGACTGGTCCTCGTGTATGTTTCTGTATGTTACACTTATTTCTTCAACTTTTTGTTTTGATATTGTGATTATCTCTGCAAACTAGTCCTATTAACTTATTCTATTTAGGAGCTTAAACGATTTTCCCAGTTAAAATCAGTATTTTGTGAGAATTCTACTTGATTGATTTCTGTTAAGGATCTGAACGATTTGTTTCTTGTTAAAATCAGAACCCTTTGGATTCTTACTAGGTTGATTTCTATCTAAGGATTCAAATAATTCTTAAATATAAAATTAGTACTCTTTGAATATTTTTACTGATTGTTTCCTGTTAATTGCCCTGTTGAAATTCGTGTGCTGTGATTTTACTGCTTTCCTTATTTGTGACATGTTTTCCCTATCTTACTTGTCCTAATTAGTGGGCATTAATTTGGGGATTTTACTGACTCCCTATATGGTATGATTTTGATTCATTACCTTAATTAAACCCTGCTATGACCGTTAATTGACTATTCCCCAATTAAAAGGACCTTTTCCGGACTCCCTTTATGAATTGATTCTGTGATTTGGTTGATTGATCCTTAATCGATTGAACTTTGATTCTCTTTACCTTACTTGTTCAACTCCTTAAGTGCTATATATATACATTCTTGTATTACCTCAAAAACACGGACAGTAGTTCAAAAAATACACACACACACACACACAAACTTTCTCTCTTCTTTCTGCTATTTGTGCTAATTGCTTGTCTAGCCGGCTGAAAGCCAAGGCTAGACTGTGGAACTCTACTTGCTTTGCTTTCTGCACTTTGCTTCCTTAACTGGCATGTTCTTATTTCAATATCTCAGAAATTCAAATCTATGTGCTCCATAGTTGTTAAATACATGCCTATTTCCTCACTAGTTTAACTGATTATGTACTTAATTGTTCTTCATGTTTACTGCTTTAATCAGTATGCTTAAGTTTTTACCCTCTCTTGTTCAGTGTTTTAATCAACATGTCTAGGTTTCAATCTTCTTGTTTGCTATTTTAGCCAGCATGTTTACTTGAGCTCTTGGCTGTTTCCTTCAACTAGCATGCTCATTTTAAATAGTTCAGGCTCCTAATTTATCTGATTAATCACAATTGTGTCGTGCCCTCCTTTTTCCATCTCCTTTTCGGATTGGTCAGGGTTTTCAACATTATTGGGACAACTCATTTCCTTTTGGGAAAGGGGTAAAATGAGTTCGAAGAGTCGCCACCTAACGAATTAAGGTGCATTAGGGCAACTATTAAGGGTCCTTCACAACACTAAATGCATAATCGGAGATTGGGTAAAGACTTGAAATTACTTCAAGGGGAATGTGTTAGGAACCCCTCAAAGTCCAACATTGTGGGTCCCGGCCAAAAAACTTTGTGAATTCATTCAAGCAGTAAGTAAACAGCCTAAGCACACATATGTAAACAAAACACAGACAGAGGCAATTTTATTAGAAAAGGGATCCTAAGACAGGATATCTAAGTGAACATTAAAGAACAGAATTATGCAACACTGCTTCATCATGCTATGGCAGGGTCCTAATCAGTTTGCCTATTGATTTTAGGACCTGTAGGACTTTAAGAAGTAAACACAATTAACACGCAATTTCCAGTTTATAGAGACTAATTACCTAAGGCTTGCCTAGGCGTGGGACTGTGCAATCACAATTACAAGAGTTGTTTAAACAGTTTAGAAGTTGTTTAACCTACAACATGCTGATCTAGGTGACGAAGACTTAAGAAGGGGAATTTGTACCAGTTGTCATTCAGAAGTATGACAATTATATGAGAGACGATTTTTCTATACCTTTTCATATCAGTGACTTATTTTAATGGAATTAGGCGTGTTCATATAAATGCAAGCCGAGTTCCTAGAACATGGTATCTAAATACATACTGGAATGTCAGTTTATTAGGACAAGATTGTTAACCTATTAGCAGGATTTCTGAGTGAAAAACATATATTGAAGCATGGATTAGTGATATGTTGAAGCAATAAATGTGAAGCCCTAAGAATATGATATCTAATGCATGTTTAGCATGATTTGGATGCAAATGAACACATTGGTCCTAAACATGGCTTCTAGTGCATATTCACAGAATATAGAGCCTAGGAACATGGTTTATACCCTCTTTTTTTTACCCACAGTACCATATACTACCCTCCATTTTCACTAGTCACCCCGATATCTATTTACAAATTAATTATTACAAACCACTAGCTAAATGAATTACATAAATAAATAAAAAGAGAAGAAGTTAAACTATAAGGAGCCTGAAGCAAGCCCAAATACGACCAGAAGATACCAGGCCTTCAGCAGCCTCAAATGCCAAGGATTTCAGAACCAATTTCATGTCCAGGTGTGTCAAAGTTCCCTAAGGACCTCAAGGATCCCGGGCAGTTCTCACACCTAGACTTTCATAACAGGGATTGAGTAAGTTCAGTGTAGAAGGGCCAGCCCCAGTGTGCTAGAATTCGGAGGAATCTCAAGGATCCCAAGGCAGTACACACACTGGAGGGGCAGAACCTATTGACCTAAAATTGAAGTGGGAGTGCTTGACATAGTTTTAAAAAGGTTTTGATATGAAAACAGTGTTGAGATAACTCTAGGAGTGAAAAAGATTTTCTAAATTAGAAACTAGTTTAGTAGTAAAACAGTTTGACAAAAATACTAAAACACTTTTGAAATCAGAACACAAACCAATTGGTCATAGAACAACCAGATTCAGAAAACACTTGGCAAACAGATTCCACACAAGGATAAAGGGGTTGTGGATACCTAAAATACACATTAGGGAACACATGAACAGGGTACAGGGAGGCATATAGACAACAGATTACATAGAACACTTAGCAGTTTTTTTATAGCATTAACAGGTTAGACTTGATAGTAAGTAATTGGTGAGATAGAGAAAGGATACAGTAAAGCCATGTTGCAAGAAATGGGGGTTCTGGACAGGATTAGACATACAATTAAGGTCAATCGAATGTCCTAAGAGACTAGGAGACTGAAGAAGAATAGGCAGGGATAAGTAGACATGCTGGACAAACAATCAAGTAGACAACTATGTTTATACATGCTAATTACAGATTGAACAAACAGGGTTTGGACATGCTAGTTATACATTGAACAGGACAGGGCTTTAAACATTCTAAGCAAGGATGTAAACAGGAAAACATATTGGATTCATGGTCAATGGAATAGTGCAGGAATGAAACACATAGAGTTTGATTTTCAAAATTTAACTAGAAACATACCAGTTGAAGAAAGGAGTGCAGAATATAAAGCATGTATAGTTCCAATATCTAGCCTTGGCTTTCAGCCGGCTAGACCAAGAGTTAACACAAGTAACAGAGAATGAAAAGAGAGTTTGAGTGTGAGTGTGTGTATTCTGAACTTAGTTCCTATCTTGAGAGGTAAAACAAGAGAGTTTATATAGTAGTTCAAGAGTAGGACAAACAAGGTAAAAGAATTCAGAAGCCAGCAATTAAGGAAATCATAGAGTCCAATCACATGAGGAGTTCTAAATAGACCCCTTTAATTAAGGCAAATTGATTCAAATGGTAATAACAGAGATTTAATTAAGGTAAGAAATTTAAATCAAACCAAATAAGGGAGCCAGAATAAGCTCCTTTAATAAAGGGCAATTGATCAAACGGTAACGACAGGGGTCTAATTAAGGAAAGAATCCCAATCATACCATGTAAAGGAATCTGTAAGAATCCACAGTTATACAGGCAATTAAATAAGGCAGGGATGAATAAGTAAAGTCTTAAACAAGGAAACAAACAAGAATAATGTACACAAATATCTATAACAAAGCAAATCAATTAGTCAGAATTTCAAAGTAATACCAATTTCTTGGGAGAAAGATATCAACTTCCACAAATAGAGAATGAGTTACGTAAAACTTCAGAAACACATAGAAATTAGTTCAAAAAATTAACTCAGAAACCCTAATAGAGATGAACTAGGGTAAAAATCATAAGACACTGAATTTGACTAAGGAAAATCGTGTATGTCAAAAATACAGAGTGAATCAATACCACTAGTAACACTGAAAAACTCAGAATCGAAGAAAAAAGCGAGACAATTGCACAAGTAACACGAAAAACCCATAATCAAAGCAAAAATATAAAAAAAATGGAGTTTTAGCATAAACCGACTAGAGTTTAGGTAAACTCAACATAGATATGTCAAAAGCGCATAAGAACAAAAGATTAAACATTCAAAATCAGAAAACTTTTTGGAGATGATGATTTGCAGTAAACCCTAGTTTTAGGAAAATAGAAAATCACTTGAAAAACCAGAAAACTTTCAAGGAAACATGTGAGATAGGTTCGATTCATCTCAGATCTGTATAGATCTGAGAAGACCGCAGATATAAATTATGTTTTTGAGAAAATAGCATAGAGACAAAGATGAAGCTTAGAAATCCATAAGTTTAGGTAAAAGCAAGAAGATCTTACTAGAGATCGAACCAGAACGACCTGAAACAGGCAAGCGAAAGCCAAAGTCGTAAGGGGGGTTGACTCTGGTCCCTTGAGGACTTTAGAGACAAGTACTACCAGCATAAGAGAGCCATGAGAGGGCCTGAGGGTGGTGAGGAACCACCATGGTTGATGATGGAGAATGACGACGAGGTGAGATTAGGGTTAGGGCAGAGAGGATTTGGAGGGGAGACTGAAGTGTGATGGCGGAGAGGGTGAGTGAAAATGAGAGGGTCTGGGGGGGTCGTTTAGGTTAATTAAGGAAAGGTTCAATCTAGGCCGTTGATAAAAAATGATCAACAGTCAGGATTCAAGTGAAATTGGGTCGGGTTAGGTAGAGGTTTGGGCCAGGTTGTATTGGGCTAGCTAATAAGGTGTTTTGGGTTGGTTATATAGGCTGCAATTGAAATAATAATAGGTTATTTGTTAAATACCCAAAATAAATTAATTAAAATACTTTTTAAATGATTACTGATTTATAAAAAAAATGAATTTCATGTGTATAAATGTTTTAAAGAAGGTTATTTAGTATTTGAAATACAAAAGACTAATTTCTGGTAAAAAAAGATAATACAAAATTGTATGCATGGGTTATAATTGCAAAGTTATTGTAATTGTAGCCAAAAGGTGCCAAATTGGCTATTTATAGAATAATTTGGACTTAATAGGACCATAATAGTAATATTAAATCAAGAAAAAATGTTTTTGAAATCATTTGTGATGCAATTTTGTAATTCTTTATTGGAAAAAAATACTAGGCAAATTAACAAAATATGTTAAAAATTGTGGAAAAATACCAATTGATGCTAAAATATTTTTAGGAAAATTTGGGTATCAACAACTGCCCATCTTTACCCGGAAAGGATGAAAGAGTTGTCTGGTAAAGATATGATGGCCAATTTTGACCGAGTGAAACGGTTTGAGAGATTTAGGCCGCACCCTGGCTCTTGAGCTGCCTACATATCCCTGGTTTTATAGGAATCAGGTTGTGTGTAGTTCTGGATTCATCAGCGATATATACCGGTGAAGTCACTACAAGAACGGACGCAATATCTAGGGATAGGCGAATGAATGGTTCACGAGAGAGGTCAGGTTTGATACAGTTGAGGGAACTGGAGCGGGATCGCTCCTGCTGGGATGGCAGTTTCTTGTCGAGTCACCTGCAAATAGATATAATACGAGCATTTACTTGTGCGAAAATTTAAACATGATGCAGATTCCCGTCGAACCATGAGAGTTGTCTTCAGACGGTTGAGGATGACGTCCTGGGCCATGAGTTGATTAATGAGATTCGTAGGCCATGAAATGATGTTCTCGGGCCATGAAGATGGTGCCTTCGAACTATGACGCCTTTGAATAATGATATGCAAATTTTGAGAGATCTTCAGGCCATGACATGGTGTCTTCCGGCTATGAGGATGATGTCTTTAGACTATGGCGCCTTTGTATAGGTTGGCGATATTTCAACCCGTGAGATTCAATAATATGATGTCAACAAGACATAGCTTAGTCTTGTGAAGAGGAGGGCAGAGCTTAGCCCGAAAGAAGAGCAAAGTAGATAATATTGGAGAGGCAACGCTTAGTCTCGATGAAAAGAATGTAGATTGGAGGCAGAGCTTAGCCTTGTGCAGGATGGAGACAGGGCTTAGTCTCACGCAAAAGAAGGCAGTGTTTAGCCTTATGCAAAGGAAGGCGGAGAATAGCCTTATGCAGGATTGAGACAGAGCTTAGTCTCATGCAGGGGAAGGCAGCGTTTAGCCTTATGCAAAGGAAGGCAGAGATTAGCCTTATTCAAGGTGAAGGCAAAGATTAGCCTTGTGCAGGATGGAGACAGAGCTTAGTCCCATACAGGGGAAGGCAGCGTTTAGCCTGATGCAAGGTGAAGGCAGAGATTAGCCTGATGCAAGGTTAAGGCAGAGATTAGCCTTGTGAAGGATGGAGACAGAGCTTTGTCCCATGCAGGGGAAGGCAGCGTTTAACCTTATGCAGAGGAAGGCAGAGGTTAGCCTGATGCAAGGTGAAGGCAGAGATTAGCGTTATGCAGATGAAGGCAGCATTTAGCCTGATATAAGGCGAAGGCAGAGATTAACCTTATGCAGAATGGAGACAGAGCTTAGTCTCATGCAGAGGAAAGGCAGAGATTAGCCTTATGCAGATGAAGGCAGATATTAGCCTTAAGCAAGGTGAAGGCAGAAATTAGCCTTATGTAGATGAAGGCAGAGATTAGCCTTATGCAAAAAATAGAGTGAATAGCAGATAGTAGCAGAATTTCTTAGCTGGTAGCAAATTTTGGTAACGCGATTGTTGTGAGGATTGTGACTTTGTGGCATGTTTATCCATCGTCCCCTGCATCCAAAGAAAAATTGTGAGTTCTATAGAAGGGGCGGTTGGTTCGTGTTCTGCTGACTTTGCTTGTCCTACTTTGCTTGGTCTGATGATCTTGTTTGCATCATCGGGGTAGCGTTTGACTAAACAGAGTTACCTTACAAGAAAACATGCATAGTTTTGTAAAGACATAGTAAAAAATATATTTTGAGAAATTTAGATGAACCGACGACCGTGACAAGATCTGAGACATTGCAACCTCCTTTTCCACGGAATTTTGAGGGTCCTCCTCAAAATTCTGCCCCAGTTAGATGAATTGATTATCTCTGACTGTTGTATGTGCTGCGATCGGCATGAACTTGCTTCGGAATTTTGAGGGTCCTCCTCAAAATTCTACCCCAGTTTCCAATTGTGGGGGAAAATAAGATTTTTATTGAATTGTGACCAAACCCACAGGGCTGCCTACGTAACCCCTCTTAAACGGGAATCAGGTCGAGCGTAGTTTGATTTACAGCATTTGATAGAAGCATAAAGAGATACACATAGTATCGTTTAACTGCATCTGAGTTGATTGGCTTTGTACAGACTTCTCCATCCATTTCTGCAAGTATGAGAGCTCCTCATGTCAGTACTCTGTGGACCATGTAAGGACCCTGCTAGTTGGGAGAGAATTTCCCTTTGGCTTCATCTTGATGTGGAAAGATCTTTTTCAACACCCACTGTTCCGGTGTGAACTGTCTTGGCTTGACTTTTTTGTTGAAGGCTCTGGACATTCTGTTTTGATATAGTTTCCCGTGACACACTGCGCTCATCCTTTTTTCGTCTATGAGGGCTAGTTTATCATAAAGGCTCTTTATCCACTCTGTGTCGCGGAGCTCAGATTCTTGTAGGATTCTCAAGGAAGAAATCTCTACTTCGGCAGGAATAACAGCTTTTGTACCATAAACCAATAAGTAAGAAGTTTCCCCAGTTAATGTGCGGATTGTGGTGCGGTATCCCAATAAAGCAAATGATAGTTTTTCGTGCCCTTTTTGTGATTTTATACCATCTTTCTAAACATTTTCTTGATATTCTTGTTGGCTGCTTGTACAACTCCATTCATCTGAGGTCTGTAGGCAGTGGAATTCACTAGTGGTCACATCGGATTTGTGGGCAATTTGTGAGACACGATAGATGTACTTAGTCCGGTCATATCATCGTACGACCATGCAAATATGTCTTCATACTCCTTTAGGAATTGTGTGTACTTTTATTTCTCTAGAGATGACAGGTGGATGCTGATGCGGGTTTCTTTGACAGTCTCTGAATCTCCCAAGTTGATTACCTCCGTCTCATCCAGATTGGACTTAGACTTGTTTTCAAAGTCCTCTACTTCTCTGACGATTTCCTCGGGTATGATATCTTCTTCTTCTGAATCACTATCCTTTTTTTGCGTTGTCTCATTGCATGTCACAGTCATTGGTTCATCAAGACGGGGAATAGTAATGTTGTATAGATAAAAATATGAGAGAAATGATAACAATAAATACTGATTCATTGAAACATAAAAGCGATTTTCAATAATTTAAACAATGTTTTGGAATATTGGGAATTTTATTTAAAATAGAAAACTGCGAAAAGGAAATCATTTAGCAAATAAAATAAACAGTGCTTGTTCAGCCTCGCTACCCCGGGACTCGTCAGGCCCTGGATGGTTTGACAGTCCAGTTTTTGAGGAACGGTCCCTTGCTTGCAGCTTGGATGGTAGGGCCTTCCTCCTCCTCCCCCTCAACGATGACACAACAATCCATTTTCGGTACACTTGGAGGAGGAAGGAGGTGGAGGGCCTCTGGATCTGGTATGATAAGCCGATAATACCAGTATGTGTGAACCAACCTTTGGGAAATGGGGATAATCAAAATAAAGAAAAACAAAAAGGTAGCCAAGTTAGTAAGAGTTCTGATAAATTACTTGTGGTATTTAAACATATAATGCAGAAAGATGTAAATTCATGTCCTAATTGGGAGCCTCGTTGTGCCCGAGGTAAGCCTAGCGACAAGTTGATTTGGAGAACTGAAATGCCAAAAAATGCCTCACTTCATTAAAATAAAAATAGATGAATCCTAAAACAACACTAAGATAATAAAGATAAGTCATTATTGGCACTTGGCCTTATTACATTTGAAAAATCAGGTAAATCTAATCTACTTGCTCCAAGAAGGACCTTCCCCAGGCTTAATCTTCTTGGCTCTGTCGATCAGGTTCCCCAAGTCGTGCATGCCCAACAGCAGGTATACTCTCGCTAGATGCCCTCCTTCGCTTCCCCCAGCATTCTGGCAGTCTGAGACTCTTTTCCTCATCTTCACCCTTAGCTCCATCAGACCTTGCTCCAAATATTCTAACCTTTCATTAGATTTGATAGTCATTTCCCTCCATTCATTGATCAGTTCCATATCAGTCTTGTGTTGCTTCAGAAGCTTGGCCTCGGAATCACGAACCTTTTGCACAGTTTATTGTATTTCACTTGGGCTTCAGCAACTTCATCTATCACCATGTTTCCCCTACCGATTCCTGACTCAACTATCCCTGATATGCTGTCTTCCAACCATGATAGGTAAAAGTGTACATGGCCTGCGTGGTACATGTCTGGCTCGATGGTGTCCCTTTCTAAAATAACCTTTAGATGCCACATATGTTGAGCTTCATATTTGTATGGGATGTCGTTGTCCTGAAAATCTGCCCTGTCATTACTCATTTTAGAAACTCGCGGTATGACTTGCTTCCTGCATGCCTGTCTCATAACCCTGATGGGAACATAAGGGTATATGCCCCTTAACCTGATCAACACCAGGTGCGGAGGGTCCCTTGATCTGATGATGAACTCACTGGTAGGGAACCATTAGAACATCCATTGAACCTGGTGCTCGGTCAAATTGTCAAAAAACTGCACCCACTCTGTAGCATTTTCCGGTTGGGCAAAACCTGTCTGGGATGTAAGTCATTCTCTTAGGGTGGTGGAAGGCTATATGATCATTCCACGCCCTTCGTGGAAACTCTTGAAGATATTGACCCCTTTGGAGATGCTCCAATAACCAAACCTGTAGTAGCAGATTACAACCCTCAAAGTGTTTGAACCCCTTTTGGCAGTGGTCAAAGGCTCGGTATATATCTGCTATGATCATAGGGATAATGGTATATGTTTGCCCCTCGATCCCCTCCATTAAGGTTTTGGCTACCATATCCAGACTAGTGTAAATCATGTCTCCTTTGCTTGGAAATACTATCATACCCAGGAAGAAAACAACGAACACAAAAATCGTGCGGTGAATATGACCTAAGGAAGTGATAAAGAATTCATCATGGAAGATACGATAGGATTTGCTATGGTTGTATATTTCATAGAGGTAGTCAAAAGTTATGTAGGAATCCTTTAGGCACTCTAAATCATCGTTCTTTTTCAAACCCATCATTTTCAGTAACCCCCTAGCGGCACGATTTTCCGACACCAATAAACCTGGACCGTCCCAAGGTAATCCAGCGAAGCCCCTTATCTCCTCCAAGAGAGGGGTCATTTATATGTTGCCAAAATGGAACACAGACCTTTCTCTGTCCTAGAACATAGTGGCCGCTTTGATCAACATATTGTTTGGCTGGATATTCAGTAAAGAGGGTAAGTTTTTGAGGACCCTCTTCACATGGTCTTTGTCACTTGGCGAAAGGTCCTCCCACCAATCCAGCAACAATGGTGGTATTCTTTGGACCATGCCGAACCTGGGGACTTCGTGCCTCATCTTCTGCAAAACAGATAAGGTTAGACCCTTTTCCCCTCCAGATTCAACTACTTATACATCAGTGATTAGCATATTGGCAGTTATTTCTCCAAATTAATGCACAGATCGTGGTTGCGTCCGTTGGGATTATGGAAACCCCAGTGGACTTTTGGACAAGGTTGTCTTAAAGGGTTTTTGTGCAGACGACACATTAACCCATCTAGGTTTGACCATGATGCATGTACAGTTATAATCAGAGTAAGGTTACTATGAGGGTCTATACTGGTACCCTCAAGCGGACAACTTGAGGTGGAAAGGCACAGAACCGTCGACTGCACTGCTGATCGACTATTTTTACCGTAAATAAGCCTTTCCGAATTTAGGGGTGATATAAAATGGAAGAGCGCAACCACTCATCAACCGTTGTTATAGGATTTGTATAGGCACGAGTGGAATATGATGTTAGGCATGATAGAAATAAGAAATAAACATGTTGTCACGTATGAAAGCGATAACACAACAGTTATGATTGAAAAGCAGTTACAGAGGAAAACAAAAGGAAACATGTCAGTTTCATTTTAAAAAAATAAATACTTGGGAAAGTAAAAAATTAATCGCACATACAAGGGAAAGGGAAAGGGTGCAGGTTTTTAACAAAACAAGGCATACTTAGACGAATTCACAAAATGATTTGTAATGGTAAAAGCCTAAAGTCCCCAGTAGAGTCTCCATGTTGTCGCGCCCCCCTTTTCCCATCTCCTTTTCGGATTAGTCAGGGTTTTCGACATTATTGGGACAACTCATATCCTTTTGGAAAAGGGGTATAATGAGTTCGAAGAGTATCTACCTAACGAATTAAGGTACATTAGAGCACCTATTAAGGGTCATTCACAACACTAAATGCGTAACTAGAGATTGGGTAAGGACTTGAAATTACTTCAAGGGGAATGTGTTAGGAACCCCTCAAAGTCCAACACTGTGGGTCCTGGCCAAACAACTTTGTGAATTCATTCAAGCAGTAAGTAAACAGCCTAAGCACACATATGTAAACAAACAAAGGTCTTAACAGATTAGTAGTCCAAGCACACATATGTAAACAAATAAAGGTCTTAACAGATTAGCAGTCCAAGCACACATATGTAAAGGATAAGGGAGGTCCTAAGTTGTTTGTCCTATAGGATTACATATGTACAATTCCCGATAATCACCCCCCAATGAGGGGCTACACGTTGCATTAGTGTACAGGTCATCATATCATTATCTACACACTGTCCCACCCCTTAGCGGTTATTAAGCGAGTTTTATTTAACGAGCTCTATGCGTGCTGTTACCCGTCCCTTTTTTGTGGTCCCGAAGGAGTTTAGGACCTCTAATATACTGGCAGTTCTAGGCAAACCCCTATGTTTTTTAAACGGAAAACTAGGCGACAAGCAAGAACAAGTAAGACTAGCACATAAGTGACAAAAACAGTTAAAAGGCTCAGATTCACCTCCACACATAATGCAAATAAACAGCACGTCTCAAAACACAGACAGAGGCAGTTTTATTAGAAAAGGAATCCTAAGACAGGATATCTAAGTGAACATTAAAGAACAGAAATATGCAACACTGCTTCATAATGCTATGGCAGGGTCCTAATCAGTTTGCCTATTGATTTTTAGACCTCTAGGACTTTAAGAAGTAAACACAATTAACACGCAATTTCCAGTTTATAGAGACTAATTACCTAAGGCTTGCCTAGGCGTGGGATTGTGCAATCACAATTACAAGAGTTGTTTAAACAGTTTAGAATTTGTTTAACCTACAACACGCTGCTCTAGGTGACGAAGACTTAAAAAGGAGAATTTGTACCAGTTTTTATTCAGAAGTATGACAACTATATGAGAGACGATTTTTCTATACCTTTTCAGATCAGTGACTTATTTTAATGGAACTAGGCATGTTCATATAAATTCAAGCAGGGTTCCTAGAACATGGTATCTAAATGCATACTAGAATGTTAGTTTATTAGAACAAGATTGTTAACCTATCAGCAGGATTTCCGAGTGAAAAACATCTATTGAAGCATGGATTAGTGATATGCTGAAGCAATAAACGTGAAGCCCTAAGAACATGATATCTAATGCATCTTTAGCATGATTTGGATGAAAATGAACACATTGGTCCTAAGACATGGCTTCTAGTGCAGATTCATAGAATATAAAGCCTAGGAACATAGTTTATACCCATTTTTTTACCCACAGTACCATATACTACCCTCCCTTTTCACTAGTCACCCCAATATTTGTTTATAAGTTAATTATTACAAAGCAGTAGCTAAATGAATTATATAAATAAATAAAAAGAGAAGAATTTAAACTATAAGGAGCCTCAAGAAAACCTAAATACGACCAGAATATACCAGGCCTTCAGCAGCCTCAAATGCCAAGGATTTCAGAACCAATTTCATTTCCAGGTGTGTCAAAGTTCCCTAAGGACCTCAAGGATCCCGGGCAGTGCTCACACCTAGACTTTCATAACAGGGATTGAGTAAGTTCAGTGTAGAAGGGCAAGCCCCAGTGTGCCAGAATTTGGAGGAATCTCAAGGATCCCAAGGCAGTACACACACTGGAGGGGCAGAACCTATTGACCTAAGATTGAAGTGGGAGTGCTTGACATAGTTTTAAAAAGGTTTTGATATGAAAAACAGTGTTGAGATAACTCTAGGAGTGAAAAAGATTTTACAATTTAGAAACTAGTTAATTAGTAAAACAGTTTGAGCAAAATATTAAACACTTTTGAAATCAGAACACAAACCAATTGGTCATAGAACAACCAGATTCAGAAAACACTTGGCAAACAGATTCCACACAGGGATAAAGGGATTTGGGACACATAAAATGCACATTAAGGAACACATGAACAGGGTATAGGGAGTCATATAGACAACAGATTGCATAGAACACTTAGGAGTTTTTTATAGCATTAACAGGTTAGACATGATAGTAAGTAATTGGTGACATAGAGCAAGTATGCAGTAAAGCCATGTTGCAAGCAATGGGGGTTCTGGACAGGGTTAGACACCCAATTAAGGTCAATTGAATGTCCTAAGAGACTAGGAGCCTGAAGCAGGCCTAAATACGACCGGAAGATACCAGGCCTTGAGCAATCTCACATGCCAAGGATTTCAGAACCAATTTCATGTCCAGGTGTGTCAAAGTTCCCTAAGGATCTCAAGGATCCCGGGCAGTGCTCACACCTAGACATTCATAACAGGGATTGAGTAAGTGTAGTGTAGAAGGGCCAGCCCCAGTATGCCAGAGTTCGGAGGAATATCAAGGATCCCAAGGCAGTACACATACTGGAGGGGAAGAACCTATTGACCAAAGATTGAAGTGGGAGTGCCTGACATAATTTTGAAAAGGTTTTGATATGAAAAACAGTGTTGAGATAACTCTAGGAGTGAAAAAGATTTTCTAAAGTAGAAACCAGTTAATTAGTAAAACAGTTTGATCAAAATACTAAACACTATTGAAATCAGAACACAAACCAATTAGTCAAAAAACAACCAGATTCAGAAAACACTTGGCAAACAGATTCCACACAGGGATAAAGGGATTTGGGACACATAGAATTCACATTAAGGAACACATGAACAGGGTACAGGGAGGCATATAGAAACATATTGCATAGAACACTTAGGAGTTTTTTTATAGCATTAACAGGTTAGACATGATAGTAAGTAATTGGTGACATAGAGCAAGGATGCAGTAAAGCCATGTTGCAAGCAATGGGGGTTCTGGACAGGATTAGACACACAATTAAGGTCAATTGAATGTCCTAAGAGACTAGGAGACTGAAGAAGAATAGGCAGGGATAAGTAGACATGTTGGTCAAACAATTAAGTAGACAACTATGTTTATACATGCTAATTACAGATTGAACAAACATGGTTTGGACATGCTAGTTATACATTGAATAGGACAGGGCTTTAAACATGCAAAGCAAGGAACTAAACAGGAAAACATATTGGATTCATGGTGAATGGAATAGTGCAGGAAGGAAACACATAGTGTTTGGTTTTAAAAATTTAACTAGAAACATACCAGTTGAAGAAAGGAGTGCAGAATATAAAGCAGGTATAGTTCCAATATCTAGCCTTGGCTTTCAGCCGGCTAGACCAAGAGTTAACACAAGTAACAGAGAAAAAAAGAGAGTTTGAGTGTGAGTGTGTGTATTCTGAACTTAGTTCGTGTCTTGAGAGGTAAAACAAGAGAGTTTATATAGTAGTTCAAGAGTTGGAGAAACAAGGTAAAAGAAATCAGAAGCCAGTGATTAAGGAAATCACAGAGTCCAATCATATGAGGAGTTCATAATATACCCCTTTAATAAAGGCCAATTGATTCAAACGGTAATAACAGGGATTCAATTAAGGCAAGAAATTCAAATCAAACCAAATAAGGGAGCCAGAATATGCTCCTTTAATTAAGGGCAATTGATCAAACGGTAATGACAGGGGTCTAATTATAGAAAGAATCCCAATCATACTATGTAAAGGAATCAGTAAGAATCTACAGTTATACATGCAATTAAATAAGGCGGGGATGAATAAGTAAAGTCTTAAACAAGGAAACAAACAAGAATTATGCACACAAAAATCTCTAACAGAGCAAATCAATTAGTCAAAATTTCAAAGTAATACTGATTTCTGGGGAGAAATATATCAACTTCCACAAATATAGAATGAGTTAAGTAAAACTTCAGAAACACATAGAAATTAGTTCGAAAAATTGACTCAGAAACCCTAATAGAGATGAACTAGGGTAAAAATCATAAGACACTGAATTTGAATAAGGAAAATCGTGTAGGTCAAAGATACAGAGTGAATCAATACAACTAGTAATACTGAAAAACTCAGAATCGAAGAAAAGCGAAACAATGCCACAAGTAACACGGAAAACCCATAATCGAAGCAAAAATATAAAAAAAATGGAGTTTTAGCATAAATCGACTAGAGTTTAGGCAAACTAATTATAGATCTGTCAAAAGCACATAAGAACAGAAGATTAAACATTGAAAATCAGAAATCTTTTTGGAGAAGATGATTTTCAGTAAACCCTAGTTTTAGGAAAACAGAAAATCGCTTGAAAAATAAGAAAACTTTCAAGGAAACATGTGAGATAGGTTCGATTCATCTCAGATCTGTACAGATCCAAGAAGATCGCAGATAGAAATTAGGTTTTTGAGAAAATAGCATAGAGACGAAGACGAAGCTTAGAAATCCATAGGTTTAGGTAAAAGCGAAAAGATCTTACTAGAGATCGAACCAGAACAGAATGAAACAGGAAAATGAAAGCGAAAGTCATAAGGGGAACTGACCTGGTCCCTTGAGGACTTTAGAGACAAGTACTACCAGCAGAAGAGAGCCATGAGAGGCCTGAGGGTGGTGAGGAATCACCATGGTTGATGATAGAGAGTGACGACGAGGTGAGATTAGGGTTAGGGCAGAGAGGATTTGGAGGGGAGAGTGAAGTGTGATGGCGGAGAGCGTGAGTGAAAATGAGAGGGTTTGGGAGGGGTGTTTAGGTTAATTAAGGAAAGGTTCAATCTGGGCCGTTGATCAAAATTGATCAACGGCCAGGATTCAAGCGGAATTGGGTCGAGTTAGGTAGGGGTTTGGGCCTGATTGTATTGGGCTAGCTAGTAAGGTGTTCTGGGCTGGTTATATAGGCTGCAATTGAAATAATAATAATAGGCTATTTGTTAAATACCCAAAATAAATTAATTAAAATAATTTGTAAAATGATTACTAATTTATAAAAAAAATGAATTTCTTGTTTGCTATTTTAACCAGCATGTTTACTTGAGCTCTTGTTTGTTTCCTTCAACTAGCATGCTCATTTTAAATAGTTCAGGCTCCTAATTTATCTGATTAATCACAATTGGTATGACTAATCCTGTCCTCAATATGGATGTTCCTGCATTCTGCCTCTATGATCTAATGTCTACTATCACTTTAGATTTAAGTATAATTTCCTTGACAATACTCTGAACCAGTGGTTTGTATTCTAATGCTATGAGTTTGGTCACTGGTTGTCAATCAATCCTTGCTTGTTATGTGTACTTATTGATCAATATGATTCCCCTCTTATCCATGTTCATGTGTTTCTGATTAAGCTCCCTATGTTCCCAACCCCCCTGATCCCTGTTTGTGAACTTGTTTGGCTTCACTTAGAGTTAAGTAATAAATGGCCTTGAATATGGGCACTCTAACTTTTGTGATTGTGTGGTTGTTTGTTGAATCTTTGGTCTTCTCAGAATTGCTTCCAAAACTGTTTTCACACTTAACATTTTCCTAAAACTGTTTCCATTCCTAAAATACTTTTCACTCCTAAATATTTTACCTCTACACTATTTTTTTCCAAAATCTTCTCAACTATGTCAAGCACTCGCACTTCTACTCTTAGATTACTTAGTTTCTGCTCCTCTAGTGTGTGTACTGCCTAGGAATCCATGAGATTCCTTCGAACTCTGGCACACTGGGGCTGGCCCTTCCACACTGCACATAATCCCTTCCTTATTTTAAAAGAACTTGGTGTGAGCATTGCTCGGAGTCCTGAGGCCCTTGGGAACTTTAAAGCACCTGGATACCTCATTGGATACTATGGACTATGGCACCTTGGACTGTTTTGAAGGCCTGGTGTCTCCAGATTCACTTTGGGCCTATTTTAATCTCCCTATAGCGCAACTTATATTTATTATGTAATTCGTTCATTTATGGTCTGTAATAACAACCCCTGTAAATAGATATTGGGGAAATTAGTAAAAAGGGAGGGATTCCTATATGATTTTTGTGGGGAAAACGGGTAGAATCATGCCTTTAGGTCTATATTATGTTTACTTGCATTAAAAATCATGCTTTTAGGCCTATATTATGTTTACTTGCATTAAAAATAATGCTTTAGGCTTATACTATGTTTACTTGCATCAGAAACCATGCTTTTAGGACCATTTGGCATACTAGGCAATATGTTATAGGCTCATTACCTCATTTATCATGAAATTCTGCTTTTGCATAATCATGATCACCTAGAAATCATGTTATTAAGTTACTACTGAAATTCTGCCTAATAAAATGTCATTTCTTTATGTGCATTAGAATCCTACTTTAGGGATGTGTTTATATTCGCTTTAAACCATGTCTACATCACCTAAATCAGTAACCGTCATGTCTATAAGGATGCTTAAAAGCAGCCCCAACGCCTAGACACCATGTTATAGGATAAATATGTGTGGAATCGATTTCTTGATATTCAACACCTAGACCAGCATGCCTATAGGACTTAATAAGTTCAAACTGTTTTAAAACTAATTCCCAGAATTTTGATTTCATGTTTATGGGGTATTACAGATCCACGCCTAGGCAAGCCTTAGGTAATTAAGGTCCTATAAAGCTGTAAAATTGTGCTCTGTATATTTGTGAAACTGCCCAGGTTCAACATGTTCTAAAATCAGTAGGCAAACTGATTAGGTTTATGTCACTTCATTTTAAAAGAATGTTGCATATTCTCTGCTTGTTATGCTCACCTAGATATCATGTTCTAGGACCTTCTAAAAATTCTCTGAAATCTGTGTTTGAGACGTGCTAATTATCTACTTATGTGTGGAGGTAAACATGAGCCCTCTTAATTGTTTTCATACTTGATAGTCCTATATGTTCTTTGTTGTCACTTAGATTTTCCTTTTTAAACACCTTAGGAGAGACTAGAACTGCCTAAAATTAGAGGTCCTAAACACCTCCGGGACTACAAGGAAGGGAGTTGTCCCAAATGAATGTCGAAACCGATTCAGCGAGGAAAAAAAGGGGGCGCGACAGCATGGCGACTCTGCTGGGAATTTTAGGCTTTTAACATAACAAACTTGTTTTTTGTAAATTAGTCTTAAGCATGCTTCTTTTTGCTAATATGTGTGCACCATTTCCCTTTCCCCTTATGTGAATTTAATTGCCCATTTTGAGCATTTATGATTTCCTTTACTGCAGAAACTGACTTATTTCTTTGTTTTTCTTTCTTAAACGTCTTTCAATTATTAAATATCGCATATATTATTTTCCTAACATGCAAATACGTGACAACATGTTATTTAATGCTGCATAAATCATGCTCAACATCATATTCCACTTGTGCGTAATCAATCATTTAGCAACGCTTGATGAGTGGTTGCGCTCTTCCTATATATCACCCTTTAAATTCGAAAAGTCTTATTTGCGATAAAACTAGTTGATCAGCAGTGCAATCAATGGTTTCGTGCCTTTCCCCCTCAAGTTGTCAGCTTGAGGGTACCAGTATAGACCCCTGTAGCAACCTTACTCTGATTATAGTTGTACATGCATCATGGTCAAACCTAGCCGGGTTAGTATGTTGTCCACATAATAACCCGTTAAGATAAGCCATATCCAAAAGTCTGTCGGGGTTTCCATAATCCCAATGGACGCGACCATGTTTTGTGCATTAATTTTTGGAGAACTAAATGCCAATATACTAATCATCAATATATAAACAGTCGAATCTGGAGGGGGAAAGGGCCTAACTTTATTTTTTTTGTAGAAAATGAGGCACGAGGTCCCCAGATTTGGCATGGTCCAAAATATACCATCAGTACTACTAGACTGGTGGGAAGATCTTTCCTCAAGTAACAAAAAACATGTGAAGAAGGTCATGGGAGATTTGTCTTCTCTGTTAGACATCCAGCCAAATAACATGTTGATGGAAGCTGCAACCATGTTCTAGGATCGTGAAAAATCAGTGTTTCTCTTCGGGGACATAGATATGACCCCGCTCCTAAAAGAAATCGAGGGATTTGTTGGGCTACCTTGGGACAGCCCTGGGTTATTGGTACCAGAAAATCGCACTGGCAAGGATTTCTAAAAATGATGGGTTTGAAAAAGAACATTGATTTGGAGTGTTTAAAGAAATCTTATATACCATTTGACTACTTATATGAGAGATACAGTCATAGCAAGTCCTACCGTATTTTCCATGATGATTTTTCCATCACTTCCTTGGGACATTTTCATCGCAGAGTTTTCGTGTTCATTGTTTGCTTCTTGACTATGATAGTGTTCCCAAAAAAAAGGGAAAGAATTCACACTAGATTGGGTATGGTCACCAAGACTCTAATGGAAGGAATCGAGGGACAGACATACACCATAGTCCTTATGATTATAGTTGATATCTACTGGGCCTTGGACCACTACCAGAAAGGGTCCAAACATTTCGAGGGTTGCAATTTACTGCTGCAATTGTGGTTAATGGAGCATCTCCAAAAGGGTCAATATCACCAGGAGTTTCCACGAAGGGCGTGGAATGAGCATATTGCCTTCCATCACCCTAAACGGATGACTTATATTTCGGAGCTCAACCAGAGAGTGCTAAGGAATGGGTGGAGTTCTTCGACAATTTCACTGAGAATCAGGTTCAGTGGATGTTTGAATGGTTCCCTACTAACGAATTCATCATCAGGTCAAGGGACACTCCTCACTTGGTGTTGATCAGTTTAAGGGGAATAAACCTTTATGTTCCCATCAGGGTTATGAGGCAGGCAGGCAGGAAGCAGATCATACCACGGGTCGCAAAGATAAGTCATTTTTGAGCAGATTTTCAGGATGATGACATCCCTTACAAGTGTCAAGCTCAGCATATGTGGCACTCAAAGATTATTGTGGAAAAAGACACCATCAATCCAGACAGGTATCACGCGGGACATGCACCCTTTTACCCGGCATGGTTGGAGGATAACTTAGCTGGAAAAGTTGAGCCAGGAATTGCTCGGGGAAATAGGGTCATAGACGAGGATGCAGAACCCAAGTAAAGTACAACAAGTCACGTAAGAGGATTCATGACCCCGAGTCCGAACATCAGGAGATACATGAGACTAATCCAGGAATGGAGGGAAACAGCTATCACCTCCAATGAAAGGGTAGAATATCATTAACATGGTTTGATGGAGCTAGAAGGAAAGATAAGAAAGAGGGTCGTTGACTGCCAGAATGCTAAAGGAAGTGAGGGAGGACATCTCGCAAGAGTATACCTGTTGTTGGGCATGCGCGAACTAGGGGACCTGATTGATGGAGTCAGAAAGATCAAGCCCGAGGAAGGTCCTTCTAGGACCAAGTAGATTAGATTTACCTATCTTTCCTAAATGTAATAAGGCCAAATGCCAGTAGTGACCTATCTTTTATTATTTTAGTGTCGTGTTGGATTCATCTATTTTTATATTAATGAAATGAGGCAATTATTGGCATCTAAATTCTCCAAAACAATTTGTCTCTAGGCCTACCTCGGGCACAATGAGGCTCCCAAAATAAGACGTGAATTTACATTCCACGATATGTGTTTAAATACCGCAAATATTATTTTTAGAACTCTTACTGACGTGGCTACCTTTTGTTTTTCCTTCTTTCTTTTGATTATTCTCATTCCCCAAAGGTTGGTTCGCACATACTGGCATCATCAACTTATCATACCAGATCCAGGGGCCCTCCACCTTCTCCTCCTCCTAGTCCACCAAAAGGCAAAGGGAAAGCAAAGATGGATGATTTGAACGGCACCAGAAAAGACATAACATACATGTTGAACATATAGAAGCTTCTAATGGTCGAGGTACTCAGGCCCCAAATGATGTGGTATCACGACTTAAGCAAAAAATACTAGAACTCCAGGGTGAGATCAAACAGGTCTAAAACTTAGAAAATCTATCCCTCACACTCAATATCCTAGATGTCAACCATTCAAACACTCAAAACCCCGCACCACCGCAAAACACACCCAACAAGCGTCCACAGAATCCTCCTGCACCTCATCATTATACAACCCCACCACAAAATCAAACTATCCCACCACAATACCAGTAAAACATCTACCACACTCCACAAAACACCCCGCCAGTCATTCCTGAACCCCAGAATTCCACCAATGATCACCATTATACCCAAACTCTCGGTCATCAAAACAACCCTATATACGTGGAAACCCTACCTCACTCCACTCAGCCCATATCCTATACACCAGAATCCATTGAATAGGACTTGCTTATTAAGAACCTGGCTGAAGAGCTCAAGAAGTTGACGAGTCGGGTTCAAGGCATCGAAAGGAGAAAATGGATAGAAGGTCTGAACTATGAAGACTTATGCATACAGCCCGACGTAAAACTGCTGGAGAATTACAAACCCCCCAAGTTCGAAATGTTTGACGAACAGGTGATCCCAGGGTTCACTTGAGGACTTATTGCGACAAGCTTGTAGGGGTCGGAAGGGATGAAAGGATCTGAATGAAGCTTTTCATGAGGAGTCTTATAGGAGATGCTTTATCCTGGTACATCAGCCAGGATCCCAAGAAGTGGGCCAACTGGGTGAGTATGGCGTCTGACTTCATGGACAGATTCAGGTTTAACAAAGAGAATGCACCAGATGTCTTCTACATTTACAACTTAAAGAAGAAGCCCACTAAGACCTTTCGCGAGTATGCCACTCGTTAGAGGTCGGAAGTAGCCAAAGCCAGGTCTACATTGGACGAAGAAAAGATAAACAAGTTCTTCGTCAGAGCACAGGATCCACAGTACTATGAAAGATTGATGGTTATTGAAAACAGTAAGTTCTCCGATATCATCAAATTCGGAGAAAGGATTGAAGAGGGTATTAAAAGCGATATGATGACAAACTTTGAAGCATTGCAGGCCACAAACAAAGCATTGCAGTCAGGGGGTATATCGAAGAAGAAAGATGCATGAACAGTAATGGTCGCCCAAGGACCCAAAACTCCACTTGTATATCAAACCTCCCCACTTACATACCAAGCACCTCCACCCATATATCAACCATCACCTCCCAGATATTCCCAACCAGCCACTGCTTATCACACATATAATTCCCAACCATCTCACTTTCAGTCACCTCCAACCCGCCCAAACTATCCAAGACCTCGGCCTAACTTTGACCACAGACCACCTAGACAATACACTGCCATTACCGAACCCATTGACCAGTTGTATGAAAGGCTGAGGGTTACTGGTTATGTCACTTTTATCCCTGTTGCAACCGTGGAGAATCCATCCCAATGGGTCGACCCAAACAAGACCTATGCATATCATTCTGGAATGAAAGGGCACACCATTAACAAGTGCCGAAAACTAAAGGATAAGATCCAGACCTTGATTGATAATAAGGTCATTCAGGCTAAATAAGCTACACCCAACGTCCACAACAACCCCTTCCCAAATCATAGGGGTAAAGGTGTCAATGTGATAGAGACCGATGAGGAATGGGATCCCGAAGGATCGATTAGACTTATCAAAGAGGGTGATAATCCTAAGAAACCCGCGGTCACGCTCAATCCTATTAAAATACAAATACAGCTACCAGTGGAGGTTGAGATAGATGCATCAGTTCCATTTGAAGTTGAGATAGCACCCCCCGCAACTTAGCCTGTTCCATTTGAGGTGGAAGTAACCACGCCTTTCATAGTGACAGTGTCAACCACGCCGCCTTTCAACACTAAGGCTATACCTTGGGATTATGTGGCCGAAGCTAGAAAAAGAGGAAAGAACAAAATAGAATGATGCGCAAGGGATGACCAAAACGGGAAGAGTCTATACACCAGAGCATTTGGGAGAAACCAGTAAGCATGCCTCTAAAAGACCGCCCGTTATTTAAACAGGACCGGATGACTTTGGAGAAAAGTGCAAGAAAAAGAGTATTCAGTCACAGATCATTTGAACAAGACTCCTGTTCAGATATCTATCATGTCACTGCTACAGAATTCAGAAGTGCACAGGAATGCTCTCTTAAAGGTGTTAAGCGAGGCATATGTACCTAACAACATCACTGGCGGATAAATGGCCAATATGGTGGGACAAGTGCTGAAAAGTCACAAAATCACCTTCTACGAGGACGAGCTACCACCCGAGGGTTTGAATCATAACAGGGCACTACATATTACCGTGCAATGTGAGGATAATTTCATTGCCAGAGTTCTAATAAATGGGGATCCATTCTCAATATTTTTCCATTGACAACACTGAAGAGGATGGGTAAAGGCATGTATGAAATACGAGAAGGGACCATGAACGTGAAGGCATTTAATGGGTCTCATAGGGCTACCATTGGGGAAATCAATCTCTGTTTACAGATGGGGCCTACATGGTTTGATGTCTAGTTTGAGGTGTTGGACATATCCGTATCCTATAATCTATTGTTCGGACGACCATGGATACACGCCGCTGGGGTGTGGCATCAACTTTCCATCAGGCGATGAAGTTCGAATGGAACCATCAAGAGGTGATTATACACGTAGATGGGAGCAACCCCATTTACAACCGTCAGACTATCCCGGTGGTTGAGAATAGAAGAAGGCTCGGGGGAGAAACTTATCATCACATCGAGCGGGTCAATGCAATTGAGAAAGATAACTGGTGGAGCAGCAAGATAGAAAGTATACTAGAGTGGAGAGGATATGAACCCGGCAAGGGTCTTGGCAAAAACCTTCAGGTTATCTCCAAGCCAATACAGTTGAAACGTCATGGTACAACTTTGGGCTAGGGTATCAGTACACCTGGAGAGAATACAATGATTGGTCACCACCGTGACGTGGTCCGTACTATCCACTTGAGCAGCATGTACCACACTTGAGTCAGACTTTCTAGCAGACCGACATCATATGGAGATCAGAGGAGGAAGAAGCATTGGCCGCCTTGAGGAACTTGTTCCTAGAGGATGATGACATGGAGTGTAATTGTTGAGGAGGAGGAGGAGGAGGAGGAAGGCCCTACTATTCGAGCTGTGGAGAAAGGATTATTCCTCAAGAATTGGACTATCATACCATCCATGGCCCGACGAGTCCCGGGTTGGCAAGGCTGAACAACAGTGTTTATTTTGATGTTTTCTAAGAAAATGATTTCCCTTTTTGCATTTGTTTTAAACGAAACCTCCAGTGTTCCAAAAACGTTGTTTAAATTATTGAAAATCGCTTTTATGTTTCAATGGATCGATATTTATTATTATCATTTTCTCTCAAATCTTTATCTATACGGCATTACTATTTCCTATCTTGATGAACCAACAACTGTGACATGTAATGAGACAACGCAACAAAAGGATAATGATTCAGAAGAAAAGGATGTTATACCCGAGGAAATCATCAGGGAAGTAGAGGATTTTGAGAACAAGCCCAAGTCCAACCTGGACGAAACTTAGACAATAACTTAGGAGATTCCAAAACTATCAAGGAGACCCGCATCAACATTCACTTATCACCATCAGAAAAGAAAGAGTACACATAGTTCCTGAAAGAGTATGAGGATATCTTTGCATGGTTATACGATGATATGACTGGGTTAAGTACATCTACTGTGGCTCACAAGTTGCCCACAAACCCAATGTGTCCACCAGCAAAGTAGAAACTTAGGAAATTCAAGCCTGATATGAGTCAAATCAAGGCCAAGGTCTTCAGGGTGGTTGAATACCCAACTTGGTTAGCCAATATCGTGCCAGTTCCAAAGAAAGATGGGAAAGTCAGAGTCTGTGTTGATTATCGGGATCTAAACAGAGAAAGTCCCAAGGATGATTTCCCGCTACCAAACATACACATTCTGATCGACAATTGCTTCAAGCATGAACTCCAGTCCTTTGTAGATTTCTTCACCATTTATCATCAGATTTGGATGGACGAAGAAAACTCAGAGAAAATAGCCTTCATTACACAATGGGGGTGTATTGTTACAAGATGATGGCATTCGGTCTAAAGAATCTTGGGGCCACCTACATGAGGGCTATGACTACCATTTTTCATGACATGATACATAAGGAGATCGAGGTGTATGTGGACGACGTCATCTTCAAATCCAAGAAAGCCACAAATCATATAGCATATTTGAGGAAGTTCTTCGACAGACTGTAGAAGTACAACCTAAAATTAAACCCTGCAAAGTGTGAATTCGGGGTCCCTGCCAGAAAGTTACTTGGGTTCATTGTCAGCCGCCGAGGGATAGAATTGGATCCATCAAAAGTCAAAGACATCCAGGAGCTGCCACTGCCAAAGAATAAGAAAGATGTAATGAGTTTTTTAGGACGGCTAAACTACATCACCCAGTTCATAGCCCATTCCACAATCATATGTGAGCCAATTTTCAAGATGTTGAAGAAAGATGTTGCAACTAGTTGGACCGAGGATTGTCAAAGGGATTTCGATAAGATCAAGGAGTACCTATCAACACCACCAGTTTTGGTCCATCCAGAGCCAGTAAGACCTTTGCTACTCTACCTCGTAGTGTTAGATGGAGCCTTCGGCTGCGTTCTGGGACAGCACGACGAGACAGGGAGAAAGGAAAAAGCTATCTATTACATGAGTAAGAAATTCACTCCATATGAAGCGTGGTACTCTCTATTGGAATGTACCTTTGCGCCTTGACCTGGATAGCTCAAAATCTGAGGCATTACTTCTGTGCTTACACAACGTACCTCATATCAAGAATGGATCCCCTGAAATATATCTTTCAAACACCTATGCCCACTGGCAAGCTGGCTAAGTGTAAAATCCTGTTGAGTGAGTTCGACATTATTTATGTAACTCAGAAAGCAGTCAAAGGATAGGCACTAGTAGATCATCTTGCTGAAAACCCTGTGGAAGGAGAATACAAACCCCTAAAAACGTATTTTCTCGATGAAGAAGTGCTATTCATAGGGGAGGATATTGTTGAATCCAATGACGGTTGGAGGATGTTCTTTCACGAAGCAGCAAATTTCAAAGGAGTCGGTATTGGATTTTTCTTGGTATCGGAAACCGGCCAACATTATCTGGTATTTGCTAAACACAAATTTCCCTGCACCAACAACATGGAAGAGTATGGAGCTTTCATCCTAGGACTCAACATGGCCATCAACATGAATATTCAGGAGCTGTTGGTAATCGACAATTCAGATTTGCTTATGCACCAGGTACAAGGAGAATGGGCCACCAAAAATTCCAAGATACTGCCATATTTGCACCATGTGCATGAATTGAGAAAGAGGTTCACAATGATAGAGTTTCGGCATGTTCCCAGGGTTCAGAACGAGTTTGCCGATGCATTGGCCACTTTGTCATCAATGATACAGCATCCAGACAAGAACTTCATTGATCCTATCCCAGTAAGGATCCATAGTCAGTCGGCATATTGTGCTCATGTTGAAGAAGAAACATATGGGGAACCTTGGTTCCTCGACATCAAAAGGTATCTGACAAAAAGGGAATACTTGGAGCATGCAAACCATACTCATAAACGCATGCTCCGGAGATTGTCCAACAATTTCTTCCATAACGGAGGAACCCTATATAGAAGAACTCCTGATTTGGGATTGTTGAGGTGCGTCGACGCGAAAGAAGCTTCTAAGTTGCTAGAAGAGATACATGTTGGAACCTGCAGTCCGCATATGAATGGTTTTGTCTTGGCCAAGAAGATACTCAGGGCCGGTTATTTCTGGATGACCATGGAGACAGATTGCATCCGTCATGTCCAAAAATGCTACCAATGTCAAGTACATGCAGATATGATAAAAGTGCCGCCAAATGAGCACAATGAAACAAGCTCACCTTGGTCATTCGCCGCCTGGGGAATGGATGTCATTGGTCCAATCGATTCCACCGCCTCAAATAGGCATCGGTTTATCTTGGTAGATATTGATTACTTCATCAAATGGGTTGAAGAAGCATCTTACAAGGTAGTGACTAATAAAGTCGTAGCAGATTTTGTCCGCGACTGGATTGTTTGCCGATTCGGAGTTCTGGAGTCCATTATCACTGACAATGCCGCCAATCTCAATAGCAATCTGATGAAAGCCATGTGTGAGACCTTCAAAATCAAGTACAAGAATTCCATAACCCGTCAATACTCTATGAACGGGAGGAGCCCTCATACTCGCAGAAATGGACGGAGAAGTCTGGCCAAAACCAATCAATTTAGATGCAGTCAAGCGATACTATGTGTAATTGTTTATGTTTCGGCAAATGATGTTAAGTGAACTACACTCGACCTGATTCCCGTTTAAGAGGGGATACGTAGGCAGCCCTATGGGTTCGGTCACAATTCAATAAAAAAATTTATTTTCCCACCATCAGAAACTAGAGCAGAATTTTGAGGAGGACCCTCAAAATTCTGAAGCAAGTTCAGCTGATCACAATATATACAACAGCCAGAAATGTTTGTTTGTCTAACTGGGGAAAAATTTTGAGGAGGACCCTCAAAATTCTATGACAGGAGAAGTCACAATGTCTCGGATCATGTCACAATTATTGTTTCATCTAACCAATTTTCTAAAAAAACATATTTTTTACTATGACTTTGAAAACTACGCATGCTTGCTTTTGAAATAACTCTGTTTAGCAAACGCTACCCCCAATGATTTGAACAGGATCTTCAAACCGAGCAAAGCAAGTCAAGCAAGCCGACGGAGGCACGAACTGAACTCCCCCTTACAGAACTCATGAATTTTCTTTGAATGCAGAAACAAGGAATATGCACGCCTTGAAATCACAACCTTCATAACAACAACGATACTGAATCCACTCCCAGCTAAGAAAACTCTACTATCATTGGCTATTTGTTCTATTCTGCATGAGACTAAGCTTTGTCCCCAATCTTGCATAAGGCTAAACTCTGCCTTCATTTGCATGGGACTAAGCCCTGTCCCAAATCTTTTATGAGACTAAGCTCTGTCTCCATCTGCATGAGGCTAAGCCCTGCCTCCATATTTGCATAATTCTAAGCTCTGCCTTCATTTGCATGAGGCTAAACCCTGCCTCCATATTTGCATAAGGCCAGTCATTGCCTTTCTATTTGTCGATGACTAAGCGCCGTCTCTCCAGCACTATCTATTTGCTCTTCTTTCGGGCTAAGCTCTGCCCTCAACTTCACAAGACTAATCCTTGTCATGTTGCTCTTAACATCATCATCGCATCTCATGGGCTGAAATATCGCCAACTTGTCCAAAGGCGTCATAGTCTAAAGGCATCA
>ML350852.1:0-40174 GCA_005239505.1 Nicotiana paniculata
TGTTGCAGCGTGCAGCCCGACCCACATATAATATATAACATATATATTGCTGCGGCATGCAGCAAGTCCCATAACTATCCTCACATACTCGGCCCTCGGCCTGACTCAGTCACCCTCACAAGCCACTTGGGCAATTTATCTCAATTCACGGACTCAGCCCCAAATACTTTTCAGAGTTTTCAAAGCAGTGTGATAAGAGTGAAAATAATAGCAAGTAGGAAACATGACTGAGTTTACAATTTACTAACAGGATAGTGTAAAAGTACCCCCTGAGGGTCTAAACAAGTCGGCACAAGGCCCTAGACATGGCTCACAGCCCATAAACAAGTATAAACTTCTGAAAGACAGGATGTCGTAATGGTTCAGATCGAATACGCGGCTTAATAGTCGCTACGGGACGGACCAAGTCACAATCCCTATCGGTGCACTCCCCCACGCTCGTCACCTAGCATATGCGTCACCTCATTTATCAACTCAATAACAGATAACAGGGTGTCATACCCTTAGGGTTAGAGTTACAATCGTTGCTTACCTCAAAACAGGCCAAAAGCTACTCCGCAATGCGCTTACCCCTCGAATTGGATCCCAAATGCTCCGAATCTAAACACAACCAGATTAGCATCATCAATATACGCTAACGGAACACAACCCAATCGAAAGATACAAATTTTAGCACAATTCTCGAAATTCGGCCAAACTCGAGCCCCGGGACCACGTCTTGGAATTCAATAAAATTTAAATAACTAGAATCCTCGTCCTCCCATGATTCTATACATACCAAGAACACTAAAATCGGACCACAATTTCCCACTCAAATCCTCAAAAGAAAATTCCAAATTCCATGCACCTTTCTTCCCCAAATTTGGGTTAAATTTCAATAATTTTCCGGTTTAATTGCTTAGGAAACGATATAGAAATGAGTTATGAAGTTGGAAACCTTACCTCCAAGAGAGCCCCTTTGATTTCTTCTTCAAACCCTCTCAATTAGCTCTCAACCCGCTTGACAATGGAAGAAAATGATAAAACATTGTGCAACAATGGGCTTTAAAACATTCTGCCCAGCACTTAAAATTCCTTCAGTGCGATCGCGACTCCAGCCACGCGATAGCGATGCACAGACCAGCCAACTCAATGAGATCGCATACCAATACACGCGATAGCATAGAACAACTCTCCACCCCACACACGCGCCTCAGAACCTCTACGCGATCGCATCAACACTCATGCGATCACACTGCTTTACCTGACCAACTTATGCGATAAAAGAAGTCACGTAATGATAAAAGTGGTAGCCACTCCAAATAAAGCATATAAGAGTAAACTTTTCAAGTAAAGGATGTGACATGTTATGACAACTTCAAATAAAGCATGTGATAGTAAACATGACGAATAACAGATATAACATGTAATAAAAATTCTAAATAAATACATGAAAGAAGCCAAAGAGTCGAAATCGATATATTTTCACATATAAGCCCGAGTACGCACTCGTCACCTCGCGTACACGGCTTTCGCATAACACAAACAACACAACAACTCAAATCATAAGGTGTAATTCCCCTACACAAAGTTAGGCAATGTACTTACCTGAAAGAAGCCAAATCAATACTCTAAAATGACCTACTCGTGTGAAATAAACCTCTATATGGCTCAAATCTAGCCAAAATAACTCAATATCATAAATAAAAATCATAGGAAACAATTGTGGATAATAAAGCTTCAATCTTTAATGTAAAACTAAAAAGTCAACCCAAAAAATCAAACCCGAGCCCGCACCTCAGAACCAGACAAAACTTACAAAATCGGAACACTCATTCCAATACGAGTCTAACCATACCAAAATTATCATATTTCGACATCAAATCGGCCTCCAAATACCCATTTTTCATTTTTAAATATTTTAACAAAATCCCCAATTTTCTCCATACTCAAATCACTAATTTAGTGATAAAAACAAAGATGGAATCATGAAATATAATCAAATCAGGGTGAACAACCCTTACCCTAATCCAAATCATAAAAATCTCCTCCAAAATCTCTCAAAACCGAGTTCTCTAACCCCTAAAGTGATAAAATATCAAAAGCTCTCGAAATATAGTACTTTATATTTCTGCCCAAGTATTACATATTGCGATCGCGAAGTTACCATCGCAATCGTGGAGACAAAAATAATAGCTGAAAAACTGTTCTTCACAGACGCGCACAATGAGTCGGGAACGTGACACACAACCTGTAGCAAATACAGGAACGTGTAGAGAATCATGCGATCGCGGAAACAAGCATCAGATGCCCCTTCCAGCTTTCCCTTACGGGAACGCGGATGACATATCACAGACGCGGACCACAACAAACTGGACCTCGCAATCCTGCACATACAGTCACAACTGCGATGAACAAAAATGCTGTCCAAAATCACTTCGCGATCGCGGCTTCATCTTCGTGATTGCGAAGGACAACATCCACACAAGAAACCAGCAACTCTAAAGCATGAAGAAATGGCTCATAGCCCATCCGAAACACACCGGAGGCCCCCGGAACCCCATCCGAACAGACCAACAAGTTCAATGACATAACGCGTACCTTCTTGAGGCCTCAAATCACATCAAACAACATCAAAACTACAAATCACACCTCAAATCGAACCTAATGTACTTATGAACTTTCAACTTCTACAACTCGCGCTGAATGATATCAAATCAACCCGAAATGACGTCAAATTTTTCACGCAAGTCCCAAATGACAAAACAAAGGTATTTCAACTCCCGAAATCGTAATCCAACTCGACATCAAAAAGTCAACTTTCGGTCACACCACTCAACCTTCCAAACCTTCAATTTTCCAACTTTCGCTGTAATGCATCAAATCAACCTACAAACATCCAAATCCAACTCTGGACATACGCCTAAGTTAAAAATACCATATGAATCTATTGGAATCATCAAAGCACCATTCAGGAGTCGTCTACACAAAAGTCAAACTCCGATCAACTCTTGCCAATTAAGCTTCTAGAACAAGAATCTTTCTTCCAAATCGATCCCAAGTTATATGAAAACTGAACCCGCCCACACACTCAAGTCATAATACACAATACGAAGTTACTCGATACTTTAAGCCACCGAACGGGATGCTAATTCTCAAAACGACTGGTCGGATCATTACATTCTCCCCCTCTTGAATAATTCTGAAGTCATCAAATCACTAAATGAACTCACCATATCTATACTCGATGTGATTCCACATTACCCCAATCCACATAAGCTCGACAACCCCATCGCTACTGAAGATTATTCCTTCCACTCACAATGATAAACCTTAAAACCAAATTTTTTTCACCATCCGATTATTTCCCAAAACACGATTCCCACATAAACACACTGTATCAACCTCAACCAAATACCATAGCTCATGCATACATCCACAAGGTATGACCACCCGGCGTAATACATCCCCCATGTGCCCATAACAATAAGTCTAGCCACAATAGCTGCCCATAACCAAATCCAACATTGGCAAATAACCTCATAATTTCTAGGACCCGGTTCCAAACTTTTACAACACTGACAACGATGCAATAAACATGAAAACTCATAACCATTCACCCAAATCAACAAGTCACAGCCAACGCCACCTGGGCACACACCTCGCAATCTAAAACCCAATAAGCACAAGGAAAATATGACTGAACATTGATTAAGAAACGCATGAGAGAACTATCAAACGAACCCGACAGGCATAACTCCTTATCAGTATCATATACAAATCAATTCCACAAGGGAGAACCAAAATATATGACTTACTCACAAGGATCTCATTCTAATATAACTCCACCACGACACGCCATCCGATTATTTCCCAAAACACGATTCCCACATAAACACACTGTATCAACCTCAACCAAATACCATAGCTCATGCATACATCCACAAGGTATGACCACCCAGCGTAATACATCCCCCATGTGCCCATAACAATAAGTCTAGCCATAATAGCTGCCCATAACCAAATCCAACATCGGCAAATAACCTCATAATTTCTAGGACCCAGTTCCAAACTTTTACAACACTGACAACGATGCAATAAACATGAAAAACTCATAACCATTCACCCAAATCAACAAGTCACAGCCAACGCCACCTGGGCACACACCTCGCAATCTAAAACCCAATAAGCACAAGGAAAATATGACTGAACATTGAATAAGAAACACATGAGAGAACTATCAAACGAACCCGACAGGCATAACTCCTTATCAGTATCATATACAAATCAATTCCACAAGGGAGAACCAAAATATATGACTTACTCACAAGGATCTCATTCTAATATAACTCCACCACGGCACGTAGTCCGGTTCAAACATATACAAATACGCGAGGATCCCATCCTCAGTTCTAAATCACAAGTAAAATACACATCACATAAACCGAAAACTTCCACTAACTCAATTCCGCGAAACAAAATCACAACACGTAACTGATTTCCCATACCGGTAGAGCAGCTAAATCACTAATCGTAACCAAACCACCCAGAAATCACATCAAAACCTACTGTAATAGTAACATAAAGTTCAATCTAGTCTTATATCTCTCAATGGTGAATAAAACAAAATAATAGACACATGCTACCACTATAGATCTTCCTATAGGGGTAAACAGTTAAGCAGAGTACAAAAATCATGAAACTCACCCATATATGAAACGAGATAGGAGGACTCACTCCGAAAAGTAGAACCGAATCAAAATATGAATTATTCTCTTTTATAACAAATAGAAACCATACTTGTAACGACACCAACTTGTGCAGCGGCCGCTACCCTACCATGAAAAACATATCAACGGGGCCGGGCCTCCCCCTCTACTCTCTTGTCCTCCATCCCTAGCTGGCTGTGCAGGTGGGGTAGAAGTGAAATAGGGCCAATAGCTTGAGTGCTCTGATAAAATCTGTCTCTCCCGAGTCTAGGACAATCTTTCATGATGTTGTCACGATCCAAAATCTAACCGTGGTCATGATGACGCCTATTGTGTTACAAGGCAAGCCTATTTTCCAAAATATTACTACTAATTTGATTATAAGAATTTAATAAAACATTTCCAATAATTTAATTCTTGATAAAATAAACCAACTCTAAATATAAGTAATATAAAATACGGAAACAATCCCCAAACAATCGGGGTGTCACCAAGTCATGAGCGTCTAGAACTATGAACTAAGATATATAACTGTCTAACTGTCCAAAAGAAGAAATGACAAAAGGAGTAACAAGGTCCTACGGATGCTAGAAGCTACCTTGCAGTTTCCAAAGATAGCCGGCCTGAACTCAATGATCGCCATGCTCTTAGTCACCTGGATCTGCACATAAAGTGCAGGGTGAAGTATGAGTACAACCGACTCAGTAGTAATAGAAATAACTAAGGAATTGAGCAGTAGTGACGAGCTATGTAAAACAATCCAATTATTTATTTTCATAATTTAAAAATAACAGATTTTAATAAACAGGTAATTCCATAAATCAGTAAATGCCACAAATAAATTTAACAGATAAATGCAGCAACAACAAAACTAAATGCAACCTTACAGCAATGTCACTCCATCACTCATCACTCGCACTCAACGCTCAACACTCAACACTCTGCGCTTACTGGGGGTGTGTATAGACTCCGGAGGGGATCCCAAAGCCCAAGCACTAAGCACGGACAACTCACGTGCCATAATATCAATACCTGGATCCACACGGTCAGCTCATGTACTACGCAGACAACTCACGCGCTATTGTATCAATACCTGGACCCGCACGGTCAGCTCACGTGCTACACGGACAGCTCACATGGTATGGTATTAATATCCTCACAACCAGACCCTCGACGTCACTCAGTCATGTACCATCACTAAGCATGGACAGCTCACGTGCCATAATATCAATATCTGGATCCGCAGGGTCAGATCACGTGCTATGTGGACAAATCACGCGCTATGGTATCAATACCTGGACCCACACAGTCAGCTCACGTGCTACGCGGATAGCGCACGCGCTATGGTATTAATATCCTCACAACCAGGCCCTCGACCTCACTTAGTCATGTACCTCTCCAGCCTCACAATGCACCACCAATAAGGGGACACAAGCCATATCAAGTATCACAATATATGAGCAAAATAATAGAGACTGAGGTAAATATGTACGCTAATTTCTATGACTGAGCATGAATGAAGCCTAAACATGATCTCTAACGTGAAGGCAAACAAGTTAACTAACAAGAAAATGCATAAACACAGATAATGGTTATTAGGCCTCACAGCCTCACGACACGAACCAAGTCTCAATCCCTCGAGTTATACACCCACACGCCCATCACCTAGCGTGGGTATCACCTCCAAACAATCACATGATATCAAATTCTCCGGGTTTATACCCTCAAGGCCAGAGTTAAAATTATTATTTACCTTAACAGTGTAAAATCCTACTCCAGGATGCCGTCGTCTCTGGACTCGGCCTCCAAAAGCTCCGAATCTAGCCAAAATCAGAATACTACTATCAACATAGGCTAAAGAATCGAATTCCACAAAAAACTACAAAATATGCCAAAAATTTGAAATCGGCCAAAACCTGGCACCAGGGCCCACGTCTCGAAACCAGTCAAAAATGGAAGAATAATAATCCTCGTCCTCTTCCGGGTCTAGCCATATAAAATTTATCAAAATCGTACTCCATTTGGTCCCTCAAATCCCTACCTAAAACTCTCCAAAACTCAAGCCCGAACATCCTCAATTTCACTTTGAAAACATCAATCAATCCCAAAAACAAAGATGGATTCATGAAACATAACTAAACCAAGTAGAGAACACTTACCCCTATCCATATGGTAAAAATCTCCTCCAAAATCGGCCAAATCCGAGCTCCCCAACTCAAAATATGACCGAATGAACAAACTCTTATTTTATATATTTTTCTGCCAGCTATTCTACCTCGTTTCTCATGCCAAATGATTTTGAAACTCGCTTTTTATGCCTCCAATGAATTTCTTATAAAATTATAGTCAAGTTAGGCTTTTGAATCACTCAATTTGATCTTATAATGAAGGAGATATGTTGGTTTCAATTGCAAATAGTGCAGATTTTTAAATACGCCGTCAGTGGCAATTTCGTAATTGATCTGAAAAATCTGGCAACCTAATTCTTAGTAAAATGACCATAAAATCATCATACGATGTCCAAATTCGATGATTCGTTTTGCTACGGGTTGGTAATTATGATACGGATCTAATTTTTCATTTAAAAGAGAAATCAGAGCTCATTTATTCAATATGATATCATTTATGCTTGAAGAAATGTCGAAACATAAGAAAAACGACTGCAAGACAACCCAAACCTATCCGAAACTCACCCGAGGCACTCGGGACCTCAACCAATAATTCCAACAAGTCCTATATTATTACCCGAACATAGTCGAACCTCCGGAACACCCAAAACAACACCAAAACACCAAATCAACCTCAGATTCAAGCCTAAGAACTTTTAAACTTCCAAAATTCACCAACGACGCCGAAACCTATTGAACCACATCCGAATGACCTCAAATTTTTCACACACATCAAAAATGACTCTATGAACCTACTCCTACTTCCGGAATTCCATTCCGACCCCAATACCTAATTTTCCACTGCCGATAAAAATCGTCAAATTTCTAACTTTCGCCAATATAAGCCTAATTCGACCACGGACCTCCAAATTATACTCCGGACACAATCCTAAGTCAAAAATAACCCAACAAGCTAACTGCATCATAAAAATCCAAATCCGAATTCGTTTACTAAAAAGTCAAAAACTTGGTCAAATCTTTTAAATTTAGAGCTTCTAGCTTAGACCATTCTCCCAAATCAATTCCGGATAACCTGAAATACCAAAAACGATGATTCACATAAGTCATAACACATCATACGGAGCAAATCATGCCCTTAAACAACCAATCAAAATGAAATTTATCAAAACGGCCGGTCGAGTTGTTACAAATATGCCTGGTATCACCACACTCATAATAACCCCTCTACAGGCATGGATGCTCGTACTGAGTTTGTGCTGGATAATTGGAACAACCGCTGTAGGATCCCCGTGTAGGTGGTGCACTAAAATATACTTCCACATATGAGTACCCTAACTAATTGTAGCACCACGAGTAGTATGAAATAGGAATTGAACTGGCCGACTACCTTAGGCTCCGCCGTGATGGGTCATAACTGAAGAGTAGAATCCACTGAATCCTCCAGAACATCGAGACCTCTTGGCATCCTTATCATCACTCTCCTCACCCCGAATACGCTCTATCTCTTGGCAATCTCCAAAACCTGGTGAAATGGAGTATCAGTCTCCAACTCCCGAGCCATGATGAATGTAAGGCCGTAATTGAGACCCTCGATAAATCTGTGGACTCGCTCTCTAGCTGTAGGAACCATAGTAGGTGCATAGCGGGATAACTAACTGAACCTGATGGCATACTTTGACACCGTTATGGTGCCCTAATACAGCTGCTCAAACTTTGTGCGCCACGTATCTCGAAGGGTCTGGGAACAAACTTCCTCAAGAAAATATCTTAAAACTGAGCTCAAGTGGGTGGTGCTGCCTCAGCTCGTCTACCCTACTCATATACCTGCCACCACTGATACACTGCTCCCGAAAGGTGAAATGTATAAAAGCAACTCCACTCACCACCACAATAACCATGGTCCGGAGAATACAGTGACACTTCTCTAGAATGCCCTGTGCATCCTCGGATATTGTGCCCCTGAAAGTAGGTGGACTATAACTCCTGAACCTCTCAAGCCTCTTCTGCTCATGCTCTGATGCCCCTGACCTGACCAATGTGAGCCTGCTGCTCTAGAGTACGAGGCACTACGCTAAAGTCTCCTGAATTCTGGGGGTAACAACAGGGGCCTCCAGTGCTTGCCCCCCAACTGGAGCTACTGGCTGCTACTCAATTACTACTCTTGCAGGTTCTCTAGCTGCGACACGTTCCCCTTCTCGACCCCTACCTCGGTCGCGGCCTCTCGCGGCTCTAGAAGGGGCGCGTGTTTCTTCTCAGCCTATCCAGTAGTGCGTGTCCTCACCATTTGTAAGAGAATACAGATAAAAAGGCTAAAACTTTGAAATCCAAAAATCCGCACGACAAAAATGAAAGGAGTGGAGTTTTCCTAATAGTTCTATAGGCTCTGGAAGATAAGTACAGACGTCTCCGTACCGATGTGTAAGAGTCTGTTAAACTTGATCGTGACTCGTAAAACCTATGAACTTAGAGGTTTTATAACAGCTTGTCATGATCGAAAATCCCACCGCAGGCTTCGTAATGGTACCTAGTCTATAAGACGAGGTAAGCCGATTACTATTAACGATTTAGCGTATTTTAACAATGATAATTTGAAATAGAGTTTAATTTTAATACCTAAACAAAAGCGAAATAAGCCTATGCGGCAATAATCATAACAACCTCCCAAGACTAGGTAATACATAGTCACGAATTCTAGTTGAATACATGGAAAGATCTCAAAGATCGAAATACAATACTGTTCAAATGACAAGCTGACAATAAAATGAAAGGAAAGGACTCCAACGGGCTGCAACGACCAAGCACCTTTATCTTGAATCCGCGCGATTAATAGGCTAACTCTGCCCGAGTCTGATATCTCCAATACCTGGCTCTGCATAAAAACGTGAATAGGTGTAGTATGAGTACACCACAATTCGTATCAAGTAAGTATCAAGACTAACCTCGGTGGAGTAGTGATGAGGTATAAGTCAAGACACCTACTAGTCAAAATAACATGTGCAGTAAAGAAGTATAAAGCTAATAATGGAAGAAAAAATGAGTAAATGGCAACAAGAATCAGCATATGATATAAACCGTAAAGTAATACGAACACCGTGAAAGTATCATTGAAACCAAATAAGTAAAACAATAACTACTAATCAAGTCAAGTCGTTCTAGCACAAGTTTCGCAACAATATTGCTCCTTGATACCTCATCTCATAGTCACAAGTCACGGGTCTCAACCCACCATCATATTCTCACGGCACCTTGTGCCCACATTTCAAATCACAACCACATGGAATACTCACGTGCCAATATCTCAACCTACATGGCATGATCATATGCTAACAATCACAATCCGACCGACATGGTAATAGGCTCATTATAAAAATCTATCGGCATGGTCATATGCTCAGTATCAACATAAAGGCAGATAATACAAGAATACATGGGCATGATCAATAAATGTATGTTTCATATTCCTGAACTAGGATAAGTGGCATGCTACGGTGTATGCTTGTGCGAGTGTACTATTATAACCCAAGTCAACAAGAAATATCTAAGACATCGAGTAGGTCATCGAAGAAACACAACAAATCACGTAAGGTGTATGACATACACAAGATAAAAACACTTTCACATAAATATCATCAACAAAATTCCCCCAGGACACCACAAATCATCCCTGACAGTCCCACCCTTATATCTCTGATAGACAATATATCACTCCGGCCTGACAATATCATTAGCCACCCGTATCACTCCGATAGCCACCCGTATCACTCTGAATAATAGCCACCTTTATCACTCTGCCCGAACAACAACACAACAGCCACCCGTTTCACTCCTCACAATCAATAACCAATCCACACAATAATTCTCATGTGCTACATAACAAAAACGCGACATATCAACTCATACCAAAAGTTCCCATAGGCCAAAACCTTTCCAAAAGAACCAACAATATCAATATTACCACAACAAATAGCCCACGGCTCAAACACAATGTGTATGGAATCTAAATAGCAACAAAATGAACGGAAAAGTAACTCAATAATGAGCAACATCCCCTTTGAACACAACTTCAATTAAAATAGATTAATGACTTTCTATAACTTCAAATTCACTTAATTGCTTAAGTATACACTCGATAATGAAGGTATTTCCATGAAATGAAAAACTTCGGATTATAGTATGTGAAATAAGTTAACAATAAAAGAGATGGCACAAAGTAGAAACTGGATCTAAATGCATGAGAATAACCCGAAAATAGAAGGACATCATGTAACTACAATTTCTATTAAGAGTAACTTAACAAGAAAAATAAGTCACATCATGATAAAAAAGGTAATCACTCCAAATAAAACATATAAGAGTAATCTTGACAAGTGAAGGGTGTGACATGTAACGAAAACTTCAAATAAAGCATGTGATAGTAAACATAATAAGAGATATAACATGTGCTAACAATTCCAAATAAATACATGAAAGAAGAATAAGAGTCTAAACCACTCAATTTCCACAATAAGCCCGAGTACGCACTCGTCACCTCACGTACACGACTTTCACATCACACAAATAGCAGCACAACTCAAATCCTAAGGGGTAGTTTTCCCATATAGAGTTAGGAAAGGTACTTACCTCAAAGAAGACAAATCAGTACTCAAAAATGACCTTCTCGTGTGAAACAAACCTCCGAACGATTCAAATCTAGGAAAAATAACTCAACATCATAAATAAAAATCATAAATAATTCTGAATAATAAAGCTTCGTTCTTTAATGAAAATTAAAAAGTCAACCCAAAAGGTCAACCTCGGGCCCGTACCTCGAAATATGACAAAACTTACAACACCGGAACACCCATTCCAATACGAGTCCAATCATATAAAAAATAATCCAATTACGACATCAAATCGGCCTTCAAATCCCCATTTACATTTTAGAAAGTTTTTTAAAAATCCCCAATTTTCTCAACCACAAATCACTAATTTAATGATAAAATGAAAGATGATATCACGAAATATAATCAAATATGGGTGTCGAACACTTACTCCAATCCAAAGCATGAAAATCCCCTCCAAAATTGCCCAAAACCGAGCTGTCTAACCCCAAAAGTTATAAAACATCTTAAGCCCTCGAAATAGAGTACTTTATATTTCTTCCCAGGTATTACATATCGCGACCGCGGAGAGAAAAATATTAGATGAAAAAATGTTCTTCGCGAACGTGCACAATGAGTTACGAACGCGTCAAACAACCTGCACCAACTACGCGAACGCATAGAGAATCATGTGATCACGGACAACAAACATATGATGTCCCTTCCAGTTTTCCCTTACGCGAACGCATATGACATATCGCAAATGCTGGCCACAACTAACTGGACCTTTGCGATCGTGCACATACAGTCGCATCCACGATAAAAAAAAATGCTAAGATCCTAGTATCACTTCATGATTGCGGATTCATCTTCATGATCATGAAGAACAATAGCCACACCAGAAACCGACATTTCTAAAACAGGAAGAAATGGCTCGTAGCCTATCCGAAACACACCCGAGGCCCCTGGGACCCCGTCTGAACATACCAACAAGTTTCATAACATAAACAAACCTTCTCGAGGCATCGAATCACAGCAAATAACATCAAAACTACGGATCGCACCTCAAATCGAACTTAATGAATTTATAATTTTTAACTTTTACAACTCGCACCGAATCATATCAAATCAACCCGGAAATGACGTCAAATTTTGCATCCAAGTGCCAAATGACACAAAGGAGCTATTTTAACTCCCAGAATTGCAATCTGAACCCGATATCAACAAAGTCAGCTCTCGATCAAACCTCTTAACCTTTCAAACCTTCAATCTTCCAAATTTTGCCAAAATGCGTAAATCAACCTATAGACCTCCAAATACGACTCCAGACATATGACTTAGTCCAAAATCACCTGAAAAAAACTATTCGAATCATCAAACACCATTCCAGAGTCGTCTACATGAAAGTCAAACTCTAGTCAACTCTTGCCACTTAAGCTTCTAAAATAAGAATCCTTCTTCCAAATTGAACCAAATCATTTGAAAACTGAATTCCTCCACACGCACAAGTCATAATAAAAAATACAAAGCTACTCTAGATCTTAATCCACTGAACGAAACGCTAATTCTCAAAACGACCGGTCGAGTCTTTCCACTCCTCCTCCTCCTCCTTCAGTGTTAGGTGTATGTAAAAGATCATTCTTATGTATTATAGAAAATTAAAGACTCATTGTTTATTTGTGATTAATTTGGATTGGCTTTATTGAAGAAACTTGATCACTATTATTGAGTTTTGTTGAGCTTGATTGTTGAACAAAAAAAGTGGTCAATTGTTTTTTTAAGGTTTGGATGAATCTAATAATTGAAAATTGTTAGGATTGGTATAATTCTGAAGTAAATTTTGATTAATTTTGAAGCAAAAATGTATCGATTAATTTTTGTGCATGTTGATCTATCAAGATTCGTGAACAATTTGTACTCGAGTTTTGATGATCCACCAAGACTCTTGGTACAACTCACATCCATCAGAATTTCTAACGATCCGTTAAGTGAACAATTTATTCCAAAGTTACAACACGATCTGTACTAAATTTTGGATAACTTGTGGCAGGATAGTCTTCGCCCATCCGTCAGAACATCTAACTATCTGCCAAATTAAAGGCAAGTTGTTTTCACAAACTCAACTATATCGGTTTGGATTAGTTCAATTTTGTCGGGTATTTCATATTTTATTTATTACATAAATTATTTCAATTTTACTTTGTTAAAGTTATAGATAAAGTTTTGATAAGTGAATATATGTTTAGTATTAATTTAAAAAAATGACAAACATATGATCTATTAAAATATTCTCACGGGAGAACTTCTTTAATAACACATGATAGTTATTTTCTTAGTCATCTAATAATAACTTTTCATTAATGTATGATTTCAAGGTTAATAAGATTCAATAATTAAAAATAAAAGTCAATACGATACCTTAATAATGATATATTCTATTTACTTTTAAATTATCGAAATACCATTTCAAATTTGAAAAAGATATAATAAATCTTGACATATGAATATGGAGAACAAACAGATGTGTAACGACCCGACCAGTCATTTTGAGCTCTAGCGCCACGTTCAGATGTTAGAGGCCTTGGGTAGCTTCACTTCATGTATTATGATTTGTACGCGTAGCCGGAGTAGAATTTTGGGAAGTTCAGAGTTGATTCAGATGGAAAATTCTCATTTTGGAAGCTTTAAGTTTGATGAATTGACTAAGGTTTGTTTGAGTAAATGATCTTGGAATCGGAATTTGATGGTTCAATTAGGTTTGTATGATGATTCGTACTTGGTTGTATGTTCAGATTGACTATCGGGTCGCCGGGAGCATTTCGACGCTTATTGTGAAAAGTTGGCATTTTGAAGGTTTTAAAATTTTCTAAGTTTGGTTTGAGGTGGAATGTGGTGTAATTGATGTTCGTTTGGGGTTCCGATCCTTGGAATAGGTTCGTATCGTGATTTATGACTTTCACGTAAAGTTTGGCGTCATTCTAGAATGTTTAAATATAAATTGAACGCGTTCGTCAAAATTTGAATCTTGGAAAGTCGAAAAAAGGTTTCGATTGTCGATTTGTAGTTTTGATGTTGTTTGATGTTATTTCATGCCTCGAGCAGGTTCGTGTTATGTTTAGGGACTTATTGGTGTGATTGGAGGGGGTCCTGGGGGCCTCGGGTATGATTCAGTGTGATTTCAGACCATTTTTCTTTGTTTTGAAATTTCTGGTGCTGGTGTCTGGTTTTATTATTCGCGAACGCGAATTGTCTCATGCATTCACGAAGAAGGTTTTCGGGGTTGCTGGGAATTGCTAATATAGAACGCGACGCAGGAGTCGCAGACGCGGAGAAGAGGCTAGGGTAGCCTACGCGAACTCGACTTGGAGGTCACGAACACGAAGAAGGAAGGGGAGCTGGGGCCTGACATGCGTTAAGCCTTCACGAACGCGGTTCGTGGCCCGCGAACGCGGTTCGTGGCCCGCAAACGCGAAGGGTATGGTTCGGAAGGCTTCACAAACGCGACGATGAGGTCACAAACACGTAGAGGAAATTTTTGAGGCAGTGATTCTGGCCTTCGCGATCGTGATGGTTTTTCTTTGATCGAAAAGAGGAGCGGGCCTGAGCAGATTGATTTAATACGGGACTTATCCCATTTCTCGCCCATTTTTCATTTGGTTGGGAGATTTTTGGAGCTCATGGAGGGAAGATTTTCATCATAGGTGTCAAGGGAAGTAATTCCCGCATATTGTTAGCTAAGTACATAGATTCTACAAGGATTTAAACATGGAAATTAGTAGAAATTGTGAGATTTTGAAAGGAACCTAGAAGTTGGTATGTTTTGATTTTTACCACGAAATTAAACATGAAATTAGGAATAACTATATATTCGAGTTCGTGGTGTTACAGGTAATTATTATCTTCAAGAATTTTTGAAATCCGAGCACATGGGCTCGAGGGTTGACTTTGTTGACTTTTTGAGTGGAGTTGAGAATTATTATAAATTGTTAAATTATGCATATTGAAGTATATTTTGATTGATTTTCACCTAGTTTGACTAGTTTCGGATCGATGGGAATTGGTTTGAGGTATTAGAGAGGCGTTGGAGTCGGTTATGGAAATTTAGAGCGAGGTAAGTCTCATGTCTAACCTTGTGAGGGGGAAACTACCCCCTAAGTGATGCAATTGTTATGTGTTACTAGTTGTGGATGCTACATACGCACGAGGTGACGAGAGTCCATACGTAGCTAAAGCATATTTATGTCCGGGTAGACTTAGAACTTTATCATGTGTGTATATATATATATATATATATATATATATATATATATATATATATATATATATATATATATATATNTAAAGGTTATATTTACGTTATGCTCATGTACTGTATTGTAAGCACATGTCTCGTAATTCGGTAAGTTCCTACATTTCTGCTGGAGCGGGCCGAACGCCTCGGCAGTATAATAGATGCATCAATGGTTTATGCCGGTTGACCCTCATCAGTGTGCACATTATTCTGGATTGGGTCGTACGACCTCTGCATAATCGTGTGTTATATCGCTAGCCGTCCGAATATTCATTAGATTATCCTTCCACTTATTCCTGGAAATACATATGAGATATTGATATAGAATACGAGAATGAGGAATTTATATCTTTAAAAGAATTTTTTGGAAGATTATGTAACTTACAGTTCTACCCCATTATAGTTGTTGTACTTCATATCTGCTTATGATTTATCATTTTGTTTTATTGGACATCTAGTAATTGTTGATGTCGACCCTCGTCACTGCTTCTCCAGATTAGGCTAGATATTTACTGGGTACACGTTGATTTACGTACTCATGCTATAGTTGTGCACTAAATGTGCAGGATCTGACAAGTTCAATTGGTGGTCATCTTGGCGCATAAGCGCAGCTACTGAGGAGACTTTATGGTGAGCTTCATTCCAGGCTACGTATCGCAGCTCACAAATTCCTCATCATACTATTTACTTTATCCTGTCTTATTTACATTATGGGCATATGTATTATTATTTTACTTCTTAGTAAATGCTCATGCACTTGTGACACCTGGTTTTGGGATAATTCTAGAATTTGTTAATGGTTTGCTTAACCTCGATACAATTTTACTTGTATAATATTTAAATTATATTTATCCACGACTTTAACAAATTTATGTCTCCACCTAACAAGATTCATGATTTTAAAAATAATAAAATGAATAACTAAGTTGTTAATTCACCGCTGGCTTGCCTAACGAGGACATTGGGTGCCATCACGACCTATAGTGGGTTTTGGGTCATGACAACTTGGTATCAAAGCTCTAGGTTCACTTGGGTCTCACAAGTCATGAGCAAGTATAGTAGAGTCTTGTGGATCGTACAGAGACGTCTGTACTTATCTTCAAGAGGCTACATGGCTGCTAGGAGCATTTCCCTTCTTGATTCCTCATCGTGCGATTTGATTCCATAGAAGCTTATGCATTCATTTCCTTCCTATTCAATCTTATGCGACGTGGAGCACTTGTTATCAATTAGGCATCAAGGAGTTGTAGTAGTACTGCAGACGTGGTTGTTCTATCGTTTCAGCTCGAGAAGTGTGTTTTGTCATTTCAACTCAATATATATATATTTTCTATGGTTTCGAGGTTATGCATAGATTATTATGATGTTCATGCATTATTATCCCACAGTGTTGGTGTAATAGTAGGGTGCTTGTTTATGTGTCGAGGCATTGAATGACTCGAAAGGAGGTTTTCTCAATGCATGGTTTAGAGGTTCGACATTTAATCCCAGCGAAGGAAATGCAATCGGACTATGGATGTTCAGGCTTTGGGTGAAGGAGTAACAAGACTTGATATTCTCGAGCGTGGTGGAATTGTCATTTATGATGTGGTGCCGTCGCCCTTTTTTGAACGCATTAAGGTTCGTGGGTGTTATAGTCTTCTTTGATTTGGCTTAAGGGCAGTGGGTTGTGAAATGGTGCCTCAGAAGCGGTTGTCAGAGATGGCACTGTGTAGCAGTTTTAGAATCAAATGGTGTTTCTAATGTTAATGGCTTGAGAAAGATGATCTTCGAGGAGGCTTAGAGTTGGTAAAAATTTATTAGTTCAGGTGGTACAGAGATGGATTTTGATTTAATGGAGCATTTGGGCAGCGGAGGATGAGGAAGGACATGGTGGGACATGTCTCGCGGTAGTTGAATTGCTAGAAGGTCAAGTATGAAAAATAGAGATCGAGAAGTTGCTTAAAGGGATGGTTTAACTGAAGTTGGAGTGGCAGAGTAGCATATGGATTCTATGGTAGGATAGCCACATTCCTTGAGAAAGGTTTAGAGAGATTTGGGAATCATGGTGGACAGTGACTAGGTCTGCGGATTTTATTTTGGAATGGTGGCTACTGTGCTGAGAAGGTTGAATATGACGGAAAGAAGTTTGCTGGTAGATGAGCATGGGCTCAAGAGGGCTTACTGATTTCATGGTAGTTGTACCCAATGCAGCGTCGTTGGAAGATGTCGGTGTGGGAACTCCACATGTGGGTTATATCTTGTGAGCAGGTTAGCGGTTGCGTGATTTTGATGAAGATTCTACGTAGAGTCCTACTTACTACCCAATAGAAGGTCGAATATGCGATTATGGCTGATAATTCGAAATGTTCATGAAAAGTTTAACAAGAGACTACGAGAAATTTTTCGGGTTGACAGTGCGGGATCATGCTAGATGGTAGCCTAAAGCTAAGTGGGGGAGCCCACCGTCTATGATTGGATCACGTGGTTGTCTGCTTGAGCGATTTTTGTTATCGGTGCATTGGTGGATTATTTATGACTAAGAAAAGAAAATATCAAGGGTAATTCGAGCAAAGAACTTGATGAATGTGTACTACATTTCACCTTATCGGTTCATGTGCAGGTTTTGGGAAGGCTTAGAGTTTATACTTTTTGTGGATGTGATGTACAAGGAATATAATTCATCTGGTTGCTTCTTTGGGAGTGTTCATGTGGTAACAGAGCGTTGGAGTTTGATTATATTCCGGACTGGGTCAGAGTGGGTGACTCTCAATAGTGGTTATAATGGGTTCAAGGATGTACGTGCGGTATCTAAGGATTTTGTGTTCATTGTGTGGCTGAAGATCGAGATTTTGAAGCAGAGTGTGAAGAATACTTGAGGAATTTCCTATGTTATCACCGGTTCTGCGGGGTAGTATTGGAGGAATGGGAGAAATAGCTTCGGATACGCGGGAGGTCATGCATAATATGTGTACCAGTTGATGCTATTGTGCGCTTGATGAGGGTATGAGATAGTTCATGGGTATTGAGATTATGTGGACTCGTGATTCGGGTCACTCAGGATGAGTGTTGATTGAGTTCGTTATGTTTTGAATGGAGATATTATTATTTCTAAGGAAAGTCAAGAATAAAAATTGGAAGGAGTTGGGTCGGTTAGTAATGGTTTGAATCAACATGATTGTGGAAATGATCAGTTCTTTCGACGTGTTAAGTTATACAAGTGGTTTGTTGTTGTATATGCGGGCTTGACGGCCACTATAATTTGACTGATTTGGGAGGTATTTGATTTAAATGGACTTATTATGTGTAAATGGATCCCGGAAGAGTTATGGCGGTTTAAACCACAACTTGAGGTTTATATTTTCTACAGTTATGGGAATTCAATTATGTGTTGCAATGGTTCTTCTGAAATGAGTTAAGTGAAATGTTTCTAGCCAATGGAGTGTTTATTCTGCTAGTATTTCAGAGGATATGATGAATTCTTTTACTCTCGCGTAGCGACATAAAAGGTTCAATGAGTGGAATGAGAATTGGAAGTTGAGGATGAAGGTTGCGGCTCGGTCTTGATAAGAATGTCATGAGCTCAGATGAGCAGGGAAGAAGTTTGTAACGACCCGACCGGTCGTTTTTCTTTCTAGATCCCCGTTCCCTTAAATAAGATTCCTTGTATGTGCTTTAACTATTTTATGACTTGCGGGGATGGTTAGTTCGGGTTTGGAAGCGTTCGGGTTGAAATCGCAACACTTAGTTCCTTATTGGCTTAAAAGGGTTAAGTTTCGCTTGGGTCAACATTTTTAGTAAATAACCTTGGAACCGAGATCTGACGATCCCAATAGGTTCGTATGATGATTTTGGACTAGGACGTATGTTTAGATCGAGTTTTGGATAATCCGGGAGCATTTCAGTGCTTAATATTGAAAGTTGGCTCTTTAAATTTTTCAAGTTCTTTAAATTTGATTTGAAGTAGGATTTAGTGTTATCAAGGTCCATCTGGGATTCTGAGCAGTGGAATAAATCCGTATGTTGATTTGTGACTCGCACGCAAATTTGGTGTCATTCCGAGTAGTCTAAGTATAATTCAGCGCGTTCGGAGTAAGTTGGAAAACCACGAAGTTCATAAGTTGATTCGATTTGGTTTGGAGTATGATTCTTAATTTTGATGTTTTTTTACACGTTCTGAGGGTTACAGCGAGTTCGTTTTATATTTAATAACTTGTTGGTATATTTGGACGAGGCCCCGGGGACCTCGGTTGCTGTTCGAACGATGCGCGGATCAGGTTTTAGCTTGAAAGAATTGCTGAAGCACCAGGTTCTGGTGCAATCGCACCTGCAAAGAACCTGCCGCAGGTGCGAGCTTTAGACCGCAGAAGCTGCCTGGCATGTATTGCCTAGTGGTCGCATAAGCGAGGAAGGAACCGCTCCTGCGAAGGCGCAGGTATGAGAGAGACGATCGCAAAAGCAGGAGGGTTCGCAAGTGCGACGCATGTGCCGTAGGAGCGGGATCGCACAAGCGAGTCTTTGCCCGCAGAAGAGATAGAGGTAGACCTGGGCATGGTCCGCACTTGTGATGTTTTGTCTGCAGAAGCGGAGGCGTAGGTGCGACAGTGGAGTCGCAGGTTCCAACTCACTGAATGCGGTGAGGTTCATTTAAGTTGAGACTTAGGCAATTTTGGCCCATTTCTTTCCTCTCTTGGGAGTTTTTGGAGCTCTTTGAAAAGGGCTTTTCACCTAGCACTTTGAGGTAAGTATGTTTTCACCTAGCACTTTGAAGCGGAGGCGTAGGTGCGACAGTGGAGTCGCAGGTTCCAACTCACTGAAGCCGGTCGTTTCGTGATATTAGCCCCGTTTCCCTATTTCCGCTTTATCATATATTGCTCAGCCTGTTTATGTTGTGTTGGGTCGGATGGTTTGGGTTCGGAGTGGTCGTGGTGAGAATTGAGACACTTAGTCTCTTAAATTAGCCTGATAGTTGAAAAAGTCAACTGGGAATTGGCTTATTGTAAACGACCTCGGAATGCGGATTTTATGGCTCGGATTTGGCCGAATTTTGAGAATTGTGTTAAAATTTATATCTTTCGATTGGGTTTTGTTTTGTTAGCGTATATTGATGATGTTAATCTAATTTTGGTTAGATTCAGAACATTTGGGAGCCAATTCGAGGGGCAAGCGCATCGCGGAGTAGCTTTTGGGTTGTCTTAAGGTAAGTAACGATTGTAACTCCAAACCTGAGGGTATGACACCCAGTTATTTGATATTGTGTTGATAAATAAGGTGATACACATGCTAGCTGACGAGCATGGGGCCGTGCACCAATAGGGATTGTGACTTGGTCCGTCCCATAGTGACTATTAAGCTGCGTATTCGGTTTGAAACCTTATGGTATCCTGTGTTCCAGCAGTTTATACCTGTTTATGGGTTGTGAGCCATGTTTGGGACCTTGTGCCGACCTGTTTTTTCCATGTTTGGGTACTTTTACACTATTCTACCTCTATCCTGTTAGAACAATTGTGAACTCAGTCATGTTTCCTACTTGTTGGTTATTTTCACTGTTATCACAATGCTTTGAAAACTTTGAAAAGTATTTTGGGCTGAGTCCCGTGAGTCGAGATGAATTGCCGAAATGGCTTGTGAGGGTGACTGAGTCAGGCCGAGAGCCGAGTATGTGAGGATAGTTGTGAATCGGGCTGCACGCCGCAACAGTAGATATGTGTTAGGCCGAGCACCGAGTATGTGATGATAGTTATGGGACGGGCTGAACGCCGCAACAAGATATATGTTATATATTATATGTAGGGCGGGCTGCACGCCACAACAATAGAGATTATATATATATATACTGCATGCCACAACAATATATGTTATATATTGATCGGGCTGCACGTCGTAGCAGTATACATATTGGATCGGGCTGCACGTCGCAACAGATATAGCGCTTGGGCTGAAGGAGCCCCTCCAGGAGTCTGTACACCCCGAGTGAGCGTAGTCGACTATTATATTGATCGGGCTGCACGCCGCAGCGTATGTTATATATTGATCGGGTTGCACGCCGCAGCGTATGTTATATATTGATCGGGTTGCACGTCGCAGCAGTATTGATATATATATATATATATATATATATATATATATATATATATATATATATATATATATATGTATATATATATATATGTATATATATATATATGTATATGTATGTAGTGGAGCAGGCTGCCCACACAGCAGTTGTGTGTGTTCATGGTACTTGCTGAGTGCGAGTGTTAAGTGAGAGCATGAGATACTGATAGTGGAGTCACGAATGACTGAGAGGCTTTCTCGAGAGGCTTTATTGTGAGTGATACTGTGCCCGAGAGGATTTATTGTGAGTGATACTGTGCCCGAGGGGCTTATATTTTATTAAAATGCTATTTTCAATCTTATTACATTGAGCCTCTGATAATAAATGTTGGACAAATGTTTTCATACAAGGTTTTTAATGAAAACCGGAGTTTTATGAAATATTCGGAATTGAAGATTCCTGATTTGATTTGTTCATTTCCACTATTATCCAGTATATGGATTTACATGATTTAAATTGCTCGTCACTACACTCAAGTTTTTAGTTACATTGATTACTTACTGAGTTGGCGTACTCACGTTACTCCTTGCCCCTCTGTGTGCAGATCTAGGTACCGGACCATTTCACTAGTTGATTTCCGGACGAGCTTGGAGTTGTTCGAGGATTGAGGTAGCTGCTCAGCGTCCCCAGCTCACCTCCTTTCCTTCCCTCAGATCATGGCCTCTTTTGGTCGTTAGTACCTCAGACTTTTGTTGTAGCAAGCCACTATGTTGTACATTGTATTTTTCAGTCTTAGATGCTCATGGTAGTTGACTCCAGGTTTTGGGGAAGTGTGTATTTTTTTCATCTCATTCTGCTATTTGTAAAATCTGCTAAATTTTGAGAAATTATGTTGTATATATATTGATAAGCTGAAAGGGTTGGCTAGCCTAGTTCCATGATAGGCACCATCACGGCCAGTTAGGATTTGGGGCCGTGACAAGTTGGTATCAGAGCCTAGGTTACATAGGACTCAACGGTCATGGGCAGGTTTAGTAGAGTCTTGCAGATCGGTACAGAGACGTCTGTACTTATCTTCGAGAGGCTGCATAAACCTTAGGAACAATCTCATTTTTCTTGAATTCTGTTGTGCCATTTAGTTGATTCTGGAAATCTAAATTTCTGTTGTTTCATTCTCTCACAGATGGTGAGGACTCGCGCCACTGATCAGCGCGATCAGCCACCAGCTAGACCAGCAAGGGGTTGAGGCTGCGATCGAGGCCGCGATCGAGGCCATGGTAGAGGTAGGGGGCCTGCCCGTGTGGCAGCCAGGGCAGTATTAGTTTATCCCCTACTACTCAGGATCAGGTTCCCGCCGCAGATGCTCCAGTAGGACAAGCTCAGGCACCGGCAGTGCCTATTGTTATTTCGGGTCTTCAGGAGACCTTGGCTCAGATCTTGACTGTGTGTACCACCCTTTCTCAGGCAGTTGCCACTACTTCTCAGACCGGGGGAGGCAGTCAAACTCCAGTTTCCCGGACGCCTGAGCAAGTTAATCAGGGCCAGCAGACTCGGGGGTGGTTCTAGCCCAGCCGGTTGCTACAGTTCAAGGCTTCGTGGTCCTAGCTATTCCAGATGATGAGCAGCGTAGGCTGGAGAGGTTTAGTAGACTACAGCCTCCGACACTCAATGGTGCTGAGGGCGAGGATGCCCAAGGTTTTCTGGATAAGTGTCAGAGGATGCTGAGCACTGCTAGGATTTTGGAGACCAGTGGGGTCTCATTTGCTACTTTTCAATTTACTGGTGCCGCTTTCACTTGGTGGGAGTCTTTTTAGAGGCGTAGGCCTGTTGGTTCAGCACCCCTCACCTGGCAGTAGTTCTCCACTATCTTTTTGGAGAAGTATGTACCCCAGTCACACAGGGAGGAGCAGCGCATGCTTTTTGAGCAGCTACGTCAGGGCGAGCTATCAGTGACGCAGTATGAGATGCGGTTTTCGGAGTTGGCTCGTCATGCCACCGAGTTGGTCCCTACTGATAGGGATAGGATTAGGAGGTTTATAAATGGCCTTACTTATCAGCTCCACCTTTTGATGACCCCGGAGAGAGTATCATATGCTACATTCGAGCATGTTGTTGATATTGCTTGAGATATTGAGTCGGTTCGCCGCCAAGAGTGGGTAGAGAGGAAGGTCAAGAGGCCTCGTGGATCGGGTGGTTTTAGTGGTGCTCCTTCCAGGGAGCAGTTTCAGCATGGTAGAGGTCGTTCATTCAGGCCTCCTCGGTCAGGCCGCGCAACCTATGGTGGTGCATCTTCAGGGCATGGTCCCCGCGGTTTTCATCCAGGCCATTCTTCATTCGGTGCCCTTCCATCCCATAGTGCAGTTGGAGCACCATCAGCTCAGGGTTCTTCTATGCATGGTTCTCCTAGTGGCTATTCTGGTGCCAGGGGTTCATTTCAGTCCCATTCTCCAGCTCTAGGGAGCTGTTATGAGTGTGGAGATTTCGGGCATATGACGAGGCAGTGTCCTCATCTTCTTGGAGGTCCATCTTAGCTGAGGAGCCAGCCTTCGACTTCAGCTCCAGTTACTTCACCACCCACCCAGACAGCCAGGGGTGGTAGTCAGTCAGCTAGAGGACGCCCTAGAGGGGGAGGTCGAGCAGGTGTAGGTCAGGACCGTATGCATGCCTTCCCAGCTAGGCCTGATGCAATGGCCTCCGATGCAGTGATCGCAGGTATTGTGTCAGTCTGTTGCCGAGATGCCTTGGCTTTATTTTACCCTGGTTCTACATATTCCTATGTTTTTTCATATTTTTCCCATTTTATGGATATGCCCCATGAGTCTTTAGTTACATCTGTTCATGTGTCGACTCTAGTGGGCGTTACTATTGTTTTAGACCATGTGTATCGGTCGTGTGTGATATCTATTGGGGATATGGAGACCCGAGTGGACATATTGTTACTCACCATGGTCGATTTTGATGTGATATTTGGAATGTACTGGTTATCTCCGTGTCATGTCGTTCTTGATTGTCACACTAAGACTGTGACCTTAGCTATGCCTGGATGTCCGAGGGTTGAGTGGAGAGGTTCTTCTGATTATATGCCTAGCAGGGTGATTTCCTACCTGAAGTCTCATCGTATGGTTGAGAAAGGGTGTTTATCGTATCTGACTTTTGTGAGGGATGTCAGTGGTGAGACTCCCGCTATTGATTCGGTTCCTGTGGTCCGTGACTTTTCGGACGTGTTTCCTGCAGACCTGCCAGGCATGCCACCTGATAGGGACATTGATTTTGCTATTGACCTGGTGCCAGGCACCCAGCCTAGTTATATTCCACCTTATCGTATGGCACCAACAGAGCTAAAGGAATTAAAGTAGGAGCTTCAGGAACTCCTAGATAAGGGGTTCATTCGGCCTAGTGTGTCACCTTGGGGTGCACTGTGTTGTTTGTAAAAAATAAGGATGGTTCTATGCGTATGTGTATTGATTATCGGCAGCTGAACAGATTTACGGTGAAGAACCGGTATCCCTTGCCTCGTATAGATGACTTGTTTGATCAGTTGCAGGGTGCCATGGTATTTTCTAAGATTGACTTGCGTTCAGGCTATCATCAGTTGAAGATTTGGGGGCCAAACATCCCGAAGACTGTTTTCAGGACTAGATATGGTCATTATGAGTTTCTGGTTATGTCATCCGGGCTGACCAATGCCCCAGTAGCCTTTATGCACTTGATGCACAGTGTATTCCGGCCCTATCTGGATTCTTTCGTCATCGTGATTATTGACGATATCTTGGTGTATTCCCGATCTCGGGGGGATCATGAGCAGCATTTGAGAGTTGTGCTTCAGACTTTGAGAGAGAAGAGATTGTATGCAAAATTTTCGAAGTGTGAGTTCTGGATTGATTCAGTAGCATTCTTGGGGAACGTGGTGTCCAGTGAGGGTATTCAGCTTGATCCGAAGAAGGTAGCGGCGGTGCAGAGTTGGCCTAGACCGTCATCAACTATTGTGATTTGCAGCTTCCTTGGTTTGGCAGGATACTATCGCTGTTTCGTAGAGGGATTTTCATCTATTGCAGCACCTATGACCATACTGACCTATAAGGGTTCTCAGTTTAGGTGGACTGAGGAGTGTGAGGAGAGCTTTCAGAAGCTCAAGTCAGCTTTGACTACAGCTCCGGTATTGATTTTTCCTATGGGTTCAGGTTCTTATACAGTTTACTGTGATGCCTCGAGAGTTGGCGTTGGAGCGGTTTTGATGCAGGATGGTAGGGTGATTGCCTACGCGTTCAGACAGTTGAAGGTGCACGAGAAGAATTATCCAGTGCAAGATCTTGAGCTAGCAGCTATTATTCACGCCTTGAAAATTTTGCATCATTATTTGTATGGAGTGCATTGTGAGATTTTCACTGATCATCATAGTTTGCAGCATCTGCTTAAGCAGACGGATCTCAATTTGCGTCAGAGGAGGTGGTTGGAGCTTCTCAAGGATTATGACCTCACTATTTTATATCATCCGGGGAAGGCCAATTTAGTGGCGGATGCCTCTGAGTCGCAGAGCGGAGAGTTTGGGGAGTCTAGCCTACCTTAGTAGCAGAGCGACCTTTAGCACTTGATGTTTAGGCTTTAGCAGGTCAGTTGGTAAGATTGGATCTATCAGAGCCTCCGCGAGTATTGGCTTGTGTAGCCTCCAGGTCTTCTCTTTATGATCAGATTAGAGAACGCCAGTATGATGATCCACATTTTCTTGTTCTTCAGGACAGGGTCTGTCACGATGATGCCAGGAATGTGGTTATTGATGATGATGGGGTCATGAGGATGCGGGGCCGGATTTGCGTGCCCAATGTGGATGGGCTTCGAGATTTGATTCTAGTTGAGGCCCATAGTTCACGGTATTCCATCCATCCGGGTGCCACAAAGATGTATTAGGATCTGATACAACATTATTTGTTGAGGTGAATGAAGAGAGATATTGTTGAGTTTGTGGCTCGGTGTCTCAACTGTCAGCAGATCAAGTATGAGCACCAGAGACCAGGTGGATTGCTTCAGAGGTTTCATATTCCAGAGTGGAAGTGGGAGCGAATCACCATGGACTTCGTAGTTGGACTCCCACGGACTTTGAGGAGGTTTGATGCTATATAGGTTATTATGGATTGGCTGATCAAGTCCGCGCACTTCATTCCTGTTGGTACTACTTATTCTTCGGAGCGGTTAGCTGAGATTTATACCAGGGAGATTGTCCGATTGCATGGGGTTCCAGTTTCTATCATTTTTGACAGAGGTACTCAGTTCACATCTCAGTTTTAGAGAGCCGTACAGAGAGAGTTGGGTACTCAGGTCGAGTTGAGCACAACATTTCATCCTCAGACCGACGGGCAGTCGAAGCGTACTATTTATATTTTGGAGGATATGTTGCGTGCCTATGTCATTGATTTTGGGGGTTCATGGGACCAGTTTCTGCCACTCGCGGAGTTTGCTTATAGTAATAGTTATCAGTCGAGTATCCAGATGGCTCCGTATGAGGCTTTATATGGTAGGAGGTGCAGATCTCCGGTGGGTTGGTTTAAGCCGGGCGAGGCTAGGCTATTGGGCACAGACTTGGTTCAGGGTGCGTTGGGTAAGGTGAAGTTGATTCGGGAGCGGCTTCGCACGGCACAGTCTAGACAGAAGAGTTATGTGGACCGGAAGGTCCGAGGTGTGTATTTCATGGTTGGGGAGAAGGGACTGCTGAAGGTGTCACACATGAAGGGTGTTATGAGGTTTGGGAAGAGGGGAAAGCTAAGTCCCCGGTTTATTGAGCCTTTTGAGGTGCTTCAAAGGATTGGGGAGGTGGCTTATAGGCTAGCCATGCCTCCCAGCTTATCGAGTATTCATCCGGTGTTCCATGTTTCGATGCTCCGGAATTATGTTGGTGACCTTCTCCTATTTTGGACTTCAGCAAGGTTCAGCTCGAGGGTGATATGTCATATGAGGTAGAGCTAGTGGCTATTTTGGGTCATCAGGTCAGACGGTTGAGGTCTAAGGATATAACTTTAGTGAAGGTTCAGTGGAGACGGCAGCCGGTGGAGGATGCCACCTGGGAGACCGAGCGAGAGATGCGTGACATATATATCTTCACTTATTCGAGGCTCCAGATATGTTTCTAGACCCGTTCGAGGACGAACGTTTGTTTCAGAGTGAGAGGATGTAACGACCCGGCCGGTCATTTCATGAGATTATACCCGTTTCCCTAATTTTTGCTTTATCATATATTGCTTAGCCTGGTTATTTTGTGTTGGGTTGGATGGTTTGGGTTCGGAGTGGTCGTGGTGAGAATTGAGACACTTAGTCTCTTAAATTAGCATGATAGTTGAAAAAGTCAACTGGGATTGACTTATTGGTAAACGACCCCAGAATGCGGATTTTATGGCTCGTATTTGGCCGAATTTCGAGAATAGTGTTAAAATTATATATTTCTATTGTGTTTTGTTCCGTCAATGTATATTGATGATTTTAATCTGATTTTAGTTAGATTCGGAACATTTGGGAGAAGATTCGAGGGGCAAGCGCATCGCGGAGTACCTTTTGGGATGTCTTGAGGTAAGTAATGATTGTAATTCTAAACCTGAGGGTACGACACCCCTTATTTGATATTATGTTGATAAATGAGGTGACACATATGCTGTGACGAGCGTGGGGGCGTGCGCCGATAGGGATTGTGACTTGGTTCGTCCCGTAGCGACTATTAAGCCGCGTATTCGGTTTGAAACCTTATGGTATCCTGTGCTTCGGAAGTTTATACTTGTTTATGGGCTGTGAGCCATGTTTGGGGCCTTGTGCCGACCTTTTAGATCCTCAGGGGTATTTTTCCATGTTTGGGTACTTTTACACTATTCTACCCCTATCCTGTTAGAACAATTGTGAACTCAGTCATGTTTCCCACTTGTTGTTATTTTCATTGTTATCAGACTGCTTTGAAAACTCTAAGAAGTATTTTGGGCTAAGTCCTGTGAGTCGAGATGAATTTCCCAACTGGCTTGTCAGGGTGACTGAGTTAGGCCGAGAGCCGAGTATGTGAGGATAGCTGTGGATCGGGCTTCACGCCGCAGCAATATATATGTGTTAGGCCGAGCGCCGAGTATCTGAGGATAGTTATGGGACGGGCTGCACGCCGCAGCAATATATATGTTATATATTATATGTTGGTCGGGCTGCACGCCGCAAAAATAGAGATTATATATATATATATATATATATGGATCGGGCTGCACGCCGCAGCAATATATGTTATATATGGATCGGGTCGCATGCCGCAACAGTATACATATTGGATCGGGCTGCACGCTGTAACAGATATAGCGCTTGGGCTGAAGGAGCCCCTCCAGGAGTCTGTACACCCCGAGTGAGCAGAATCGACTATTATATGGATCGGGCTGCATGCCGCAACGTATGTTATATATGGATCGGCCTGCATGCCTATATATATATATATATATAGTGGAGCAGGCTGCGCGCCGCAACAGTTGTGTGTGTTCATGGTACTTGCTGAGTGCGAGTGTTAAGTGAGAGCATGAGATATTGATAGTAAAGTCATGAGTGACTGAGAGGCTTGCTCGAGAGGCTTTATTGTGAGTAATACTGTGCCCGAGAGGCTTTATTGTGAGCAATACTGTGCCCGAGGGGCTTATATTTTATGAAAATGCTGTTTTCACTCTTCTTACATTGAGTCTCTGATAATAAATGCTGGACAAATGTTTTCATACAAGATTTTTAATGAAAATCGGAGTTTTATGAAATATTAGGAATTGTAGATTCCTGATTTGATTTGTTCATTTCCATTGTTATCCACATTATGGATTTATATGATTTAAATTGCTCATCACTACACTCAAGTTTTTAGTTACATTGATTGAGGTAGCTGCTCAGCGTCCCCAGCTCACCTCCTTTCCTTCCCTCAAATCATAGCTTCTTTTGGTCTTTTGTACCTCAGACTTTTGTTCTAGCAAGCCACTATGTTGTACATTGTATTTTTCAATCTTAGATGCTCATGACAGTTCACTCCAGGTTTTGGGGAAGTGTGTATTTGTTTCATCTCATTCTGCCATTTGTAAAATCTGCTAAATTTTGGGAAATTATGTTATATATATATTGATAGTCTGAAAGGGTTGGCTAGCCTAGTTCCATGATAGGCGCCATCACGGCCGGTTAGGATTTGGGGTCATGACAAAGTAGTTTCTATATGAGATGAATACATGTATTTTGGGCAGATTCTTAGCACAGAAAGTGTAAAATTGTAAATTTAGTTGAAAAACTAGGTTTTGATAAAATGGGATTTGACCACGAAAATGATTATGGAATTGGGTGAAAAGTATATATTTGAGTTCGTGCGGTTATGGATAATAATTATCTTTGAAAAATTTCAGAATCCGTGTACGTGGGCTCGAGGGTGAATTTTAGGAATCCTCCAATTTGGGTTGGGCAATTAGTCTAATAGCTAAATTATTAACTTTTGAGTGTATATTGATTAATTTATATAACATTTTGGCTAGGTTGGGATTGTTCGACACCAAGTTGAGTCCTTAGAGTGAATTTGGGGGCCGGAAAGTGGAGGTTGAGTAAGTCTCTTGCCTAACCTTGCAAGAGGGAATCTACTCCATAGGTGTTTTAAATTACTATTTGCTTTGAATTGTAGGGACTACACACACATGAGGTGACGAGAGTCCGTGCGTAGATACTAATTATGCTTATGTCCGGGTAGTTTTAGGACCCAAATCATGCAATACTTGTAATGTTTGCACTGGACTTGTTAACTTAAGTGCCTAAATTATATTGAAACTTGATAAAGGATTTGTAAATGCCGAATTTCACTTACTTTGTGTTTTGGCGAGTTACTTGACCGTTAATAGAATTGTTCTTCTTTGTGTATTATCCTTGTACTAGATTTTAAATTGGATGTTCATAAAGTACTCAAACTTCTTGTGGAGCGGGCCGAGTGTCTCAACAGTATAATAGATGCATCTATGGTTCGTGCCGCTTGACCCTCAGCAGTGTACACATTATTCTGGATCGAGTCGTACAGCCTTGCCATAAATCGTGTGTGCTAATGCTTCGAGCCCGAATACACTTGATATCATTTTCATTATTTGAGAGGTTATGATGCATTTATTTGTCCGAAATTTATTTGGAATTAGTATATGTTAGTTGAAGACTTTTGGAAATTACTATTAGTTAACGAATCATTAAATCACTCTTTCCTATTGTGTTAATATTATTATTCACATATTCTATGCTAATTTAGCATTTATGCATTTTATTGTTAACCCATAGTAAGAGTCAATGTCGACCCCTCGTCACTACTTCTTCGAGGTTTGATTGGATATTTACTGGGTACATGTTGTTTATGTACTCACGTTATACTTCTGCACTAATCGTGCAGGATCTGAGGCAAGTGCATCTGGCAGTCATTCCGGCACACACCCCCGATACACGGACGGTTAGTGGTGAGCTGCTTTCTGAGTCTATTTTGCTGCACCCGGAGTCTCTCTTTAGTATCTAGTTTCTGTCTACTCTATTTCAGAAAATAGCTTAGAGGTTTTTATATATTCTACTAGTTGCTCATATACTTGTGATATCGGGTCTTGGTAATATGTCAATATACATTTGATGGTTTTTAAGCATCTATCTCACCGCACTTGCTCCTTTTTTGTTTACGGTTTACTTTATTAAAATTTTCACTTCTAACTTACTTAATAAATAAAAATCAACTTCTTTAAAATTTGATAAAAATAATGAATACGGGACTAATTCATCGTTGGCTTGCCTAGCGGCGACGTTGGGCGCCATCACGGCCTAAAGGAGAAATTGAGTCGTGACAACATGGTATCAAAGCACTAGGTTCACGTAGGTCTCACAAGTTATGAGCAGGACTAATAGAGTCATGTGGATCGGTACGGAGAAGTCCGAAACTATAGGGTGTTTGGAAACTACTCTTTCTTCAGTTCCTATCGTGCAATTGATGTTGTGCTAAGTATCCTTCTCTTATTCTCTCACAGATGGTGAGGAAGATTCTACCCCTACTGCTAGAGGCCGAGGCAAAGACCGAGAGAGGGCTCCAACTCGTGGTAGAGAATGAGGGCGTCCTAGAGTTGCTCCAATTATGCCACCAGTGAATCAAGTAGAGGATCCTATTATTGAAGAGCAGAATGAGGTGCCTGCAGCGGAGCCGGCCCCGATGCATTTCATGTCAGCGTCGGGATTCCCGGAGGTCATGGGTCATATGCTTCAGTATACCCAGCCACATCTCAGGAGGGAAGGGGAGCACAGACCCCTACTGCTCAGGATCCAGGGCATGTAGTTGTCGTATATGATACCCTGGGCGCACTACCCGAGGGCGAAAATCAGCCAGTTGTAGCAGCTATACTAGAGCCTCGACCAGCTGCGGCTGGCGAGCCGCAAAAGCTATTGGACAGATGGAATAGGCTACACCCTCCTGTCTTTGGAGGTAAGTGACATGAGGACCCGCAGTACTTTATTGATTGTTGCAGGGACACACTGCACAATATAAGGATATTGGAGTCCCACTTTACCACCTTTCAGCTGGAGGGCAGTGGCCGTAGATGGTAGCAGTCCTGTCTTCTCGACAGACCAGCAGGTTCTCCTCCCATGACATGGCACCAGTTCACACACCTTTTCTTGGACAAATATATTCCACCCTCTCAGAGGGACGAGTAGCAATCTCAGTTCGAGCAGCTCTAGCAGGGCCTGATGTCGGTGACCGACTATGAGGCAAGATTCTCTGAGTTGTCTCGCCATGCACTCATGATATTTCCTATTGATACAGAGAGAGTGTAGAGGTTCGTTGCGGGTTTGCACTCTGGGATAAGCCACTATGGCCCAAGAGGTTGAGATGGAGACTTCACGAGCTGGTTGTGGAGATAGCTCGGAAGATCAAGGGTGTTTGTCAGCGGAGCCGAGAGCAGATTATGAGGGATAAGGGATTTCGATATTCTAGAAGGTTCAGTGGTGCTTCGGATGGGGGTATAGTTCAGTCTAGCAGGCCCACATATCCTACACCGCCGCCTCCTCGGGGTGCTCCAGTGCAACCCTATTTCAGCGCCATTGTAGAGAGCTCCTACCGTTCGCTATTCAAGGTTCCTCTAGTGAGCCTTCAGGCCGCTGGGGCCAGACTTCAGGTCAGCAGTCCAATGTACTGAGAGTTTGTTTCGAGTGCGGGGATCTTGGTTATATGACGAGGTCCTTCCCCAGGCTTCGGGGAAAGGCTGTACAACAGGGTTAGCAGCCTATGATTTCAACATCAGCTGCCACACCACCTGTCCGGCTGCCCAGAGGTAGAGGGAAGGTGGGTAGGGACATCCTCGAGGTGGAGGCCAGTCGGGTGGCACTCCAACCAGGTTCTATGTCTTTTGAGCCAGACGAGATGCAGTAGCCTCAGATGTCATGATCATATGTATTATTTTAGTCTGTGGTGGGGATGCTTCAGTACATTTTAATCTAGGGTCTACATATTCATATGTTTCGTCTATGTTTGCTCATTTTCTTGGTGTTCCTCGTGATTCCTTGGATACTCCTGCTTATGTCTTCACACAAATGATCAATTTCATTGTTGTGGATCGGATCCATCGGTCATGTATCATGACTTTCTGTGGTTATGATACTAGGGCGGATCTTCTTTTGCTCGATATAACCTACTTTGAGATCTTCCTGGGCATGGAATGGTTGTCTCCATATGACACCATCCTTGATATCCATGCCATGCATGTACCTTGGCGATACCAGAGTTGCCTAGATTGGAGTGGAAGAGGTCTTATTTCGGTGCATCTAGTCGGGTTATCTCTTTTCTAAAGGCTTGGCACATGGTCGAGAAGGGTTGTTTGGCTTATCTAGCTTATGTCCGGGATACTACTACAGAGAGTCCAACTATTGATTTAGTGCCCGTGATCCGGGAGTTCTCTTATGTGTTTTCTTCTGATCTACAGGCAAGCCACTAGATCCTTATATTGATTTTTGTGTTGATTTGGCCCCAGGCACCCATCTATCTCTATTCCACCGTACCACATGGCTCAGAAAGAGTTGAAGGAGTTGAAAGAACAGCTTGAGGATTTGCTGGCAAAGGGGTTCGTCAGACCGAGTGTGTCACCTTGGGATGAACCAATGTTATTTGTGAAGAAGAAAGATGGGACTATGTGGATGTGCATTAATTACCGCCAGTTGAACGAGGTTATTATAAAAAACAAGTACTCGTTGCCACGTATTGATGATTTATTTGACCAGTTGCAGGGTGCTAGAGTATTCTCTATGATCGACATGAGATCGGGGTACCATCAGTTGAAGATTCATGATTCGGATGTTCCGAAGACGGCTTTCCGAACTAGATATGACCACTATGAGTTTCTATTGATGTCCTTTGGTTTGACTAATGCCTCGTCGGTGTTTATGGATTTGATGAATCGGGTTTTCAGGTTGTATATTGATTTGCTTGTGATTGTCTTCATTGATGACATTTTTATTTACTCGCATAGCATGGAGGAGCACGAGCAGCATTTTAGAGTGGTGCTTCAGACCCTGCGAGAACAGTAACTATATGCTAAGTTCCCCAAGTATGATTTTTGGTTAGATTATGTGGTATTCTTAGGGCATGTTGTATCAGGCGAGGGTATTAAGGTAGATCCCAAAATGATCGATGCAGTTCAGAGTTGGCCTCGTCCTACCACAGCGACCGAGATCAGGAGCTTCATGGGGTTAGCAATTATTATCATCGGTTTGTGAAATGCTTCTCATCTATTGCAGCCCCTTTGACTAGATTTACCCCTCCGTTCTGATTGTCCAACGATTGTGAGGCGGGCTTTACGAAGCTCAAGACCACCTTGACTTCAACACCAATGTTAGTTTTTCCTTTCGGTTTAGGGATATATAGTGTGTATTGCGATGCTTCACACGTTGGTTTAGGTAGTGTATTGATGCAGGAGGGTCGAGTTATTGCATATGCTTCACGCCAGCTGAAGCCCCACGAGAAGAAATACCCCGTGCATGATTTGGAGTTGGCCGTGATAGTTCATGCTCTTAAGATCAGGAGGCATTATCTTTATGGAGGAGGGCCGAGTTCTTGCATGCTTCATTTCTCAGTCTTCACTATTCGAGCAGATCAAGCCTCGTCAATACGAGGAACCGCACTTGTTGGTTCTCAGATAGACAGTACCACAAGGTGGTGCCAAGGAGGTTTCTATCGGTGAGGATGGTGTTCTGCAACTCCATGGTCGTCTAAGCGTTCCTAATGCTAATGGATTGATGGAAAATATTCTATAGGAGGCACACAGTTCTCGGTATTCTATTGATCTCGGTGCTACAAAGATGTATCGCAACCTAAGGAAACATTATCGGCAGCGGCGGATGAATAAGGACATTGTTGAGTATGTAGCGAGGTGCCTAAATTGCCAGTAGGTTTAGTATGAGCATCAGAGGCCAGGTGGCCTACTCCAGTATATGGTTATACTTGAGTTGAAATTGGAGCGCATCACTATGGACTTTGTAGTTGGATCGCTGCAGACCTTGGGGAACTTTGATGATGTTTTTGTCATTATCGATAGGTTGACCAAGTGAGCACACTTCATTCCGGTTGTGACCACGTATTCTTCAGAGAGATTGGCCTATATTTACATTCAGGAGATTATTTGATTGAATGGTGTGCCTGTTTCCATCATATCAGATAGAGGCCTTCCGTTTACTTTGTAGTTTTGGAGGGCAGTATAGAGACAGTTGGGGACCTGGGTAGAGCTCATCACATTATTTCATCCGTAGTCCGACGGGCAGTCAGAGTGGATGGTTCAGATCTTGGAGGATATGCTCTGAGCAGTGGGATTGGTTCTAGCCTTTGGCCAAATTTGCTTACAATAACAATTATCAGTCCAGCATCGAGATGGATCCATTTGAGGCTTTATATGGTCGGCAATGTCGTTCCGCCATCAGATGATTTGAGCCTTGCTAAGTTATATGGTACTAATTTGGTGAAGGATGCCTTGAAAAAGGTAAAGTTGATTCAGGAGCAATTTCACACAACACAATCCAAACAGAAGAGTTACACGAATCAGAAGGCGGGTGATTTATTATTTATGGCGGGCGAGAAATTTCTCTTGAAGGTCTTGCCGATGAAGGGAATCGTGAGGTTCAGGATGAAGGGCAAGTTGAGCCCAAGGTTTATAGATCCATTTGAGGTATTGAGACAAGTTGGGGAGGTTTATTATGAGCTTGCCTTGCCTCCCAGTCTATCAGGATTTCATCCAGTTTTCCACGTGTCTATGCTTCAGAAGTATCATGCCGACAGATCGCATGTGTTAGACTATAGCACGATTCAGCTAAATGATAGCTTGAGTTATGAGGAAGAGCCAGTTGCCATTGTTGACAGGCAGGTTCGCCAGTTGAGGACCAAAAAGATTTTAGAGGTGAAGGTTTAGTGGAAGGTTTAACCAGATGAGGATGCGACTTGGGAGACCGAGGAGGACATGTAGAGCAGATATCCACACTTATTCGGCACTTCAGGTACGATTCTAGACTTGTTCGAGGACGAACGTTTGTTGAAGAAGTGGAGAATGTAACGACCCGATCGATCATTTTTTTTCTAGGTCCTTGTTCCCTAAAATAAGACTCTCCCGTATGTGATTTTACTTTTTTATGACTTACGGGGATGGTTAGTTGGAGTTAGGAAGGGTTCGGGTTGAAATCGGAACAATTAGTTCCTTAATACTGGCTTAAACGGGTTAAGTTTAGCTTGGATCAACATTTTTAATAAACAGCCTCGGAATTGGGATCTGACGGTCCCAATAGGTTCGTATGATGATTTTGAACCTGGTCGTATGTTCGTATCGAGTTTTGTATGACCCTGGAGCATTCAAGTTCTTTAAATTTGGTTTCAAGTAAGATTTGGTGTTATCTAGGTCCGTTTGGGATTCTGAGTCTTGGAATAGCTCCGTATGGTGATTTGTGACTCGCATGCAAATTTCGTGTCATTTTGAGTAGTATAAGTATTATTCGGCGCGTTCGAAGTAAATTGGAAGAACACGAAGTTCATAAGATGATTCTATTTAGTTTAGAGTATGATTCTTAATTTTGATGTTGTTTTACGTGTTCTAACAGTTTGAGCGAATCTGTTTTATGTGTACGAACTTTTTGATTTGTTTGGGTGAGGCCCCGGGAGCCTCGGGTGATATTCGGATGTTGCGCGGATCAAGTTTGGGCTTGAAAGATTTGCTGAAGTAGCAGGGTTCTAGTGCAATCGCACCTGCGAAGAACGTGCCTCAGGTTCGAGCTCGCAAGTGCAAGCTTTTGCCCGCAGAAGTGGCTTGGCGTGGACCGCCCAGTGGTCGCAAAAACGAGGAAGGAACCGCACCTGCAAATACGCAGGTGCGAGGGAGTCGATCGTAGAAGCGAGAGGGTTCGTAGGAGTGGCGCATGTGCTGTAGGAGCAGGCTCGTATAAGCAAGGCTTTGTCCGAAAAAGCGATAGAGGCAGAACTGAGAATGATCTTCATCTGTGATGTTTTGTTCGTTGAAGCAGAGCTGCAGGTGCGTCAGTGGAGTCGCAGGTGTGAAATCACTTAAGGCAATGAGTTTCATTTAAGTCAAGACTTGGGCAATTTTGGCTCATTTCGTTCATCCCTTGGGAGATTTTGGAGCTCTTTGAAGAGGGATTTTCACCTAGCACTTTGAGATAAGTAATTTCTATGTGAGATGAGTTTAGTACATGTATTTTGGGTAGATTATTAGCACATAAAGTGTATAAATTGTGTGTTTAGTTGACAAACCTAGGTTTTTATAAAAATGGCATTTAACCACGAAATGATTATGGAATTGGGTAAAAATTATGTATTTTAGTTTGTGAGGTTATCGTAATAATTATCTTCGAAAATTCTGGGATCGGTCATGTGGGCCCGGGGGTAAATTTTAGGAATCTTCCAATTTGGGTTGGGTAATTACTCTAATAGATAAATTATTTCCTTTTGAGTGTACATTGATTAATTTATATAACATTTGGCTAGCTTTGGATTGTTCGACACCAAGTTGATGCCTTAGAGTGAATTTGTGGGCTGGAAAGTGAGCTTTGAGACGAGGTAAGCCTCTTGCCTAACCTTGTAAGAGAGAATTTTCCCCATAGGTGTTTTATCTTACTATTTGCTTCTAATTGTGGGGGGGGGGGGGGGGGGGGGGTACGCACGCACGAGGTGATGAGAGTCCGTGCGTAGCTACTAATTATTCTTTAGTCCTGGTAGTTTTAGGACCCAAATCATGAAATAATTGTAATGTTTGCACTCTACTTGTTAATGTATGTGACTAAACTATATTGAAACTTTATAAAGGATACGTAAAGGCCGAAATTCACTTACTTTGACTTTTGGCGGGTTACTTGACCGTTAATAGAATTGTGCTTCTTTTGTGTATTAGCCTTGTACTAGCTTTTGAATCGGATGTTCATAAAGTACTCTCTCTTCTTGTAGAGCGGGCTAAATGCCTCAACAATATAATAGATGCATCTATGATTCGTGTTGCTCGACCCTTGGCAGTGTACATATTATTCTGGTCGTCCCGTACGACCTTGGAATAAATCGTGCGTGTTGATTCTTGGAGCTCGAATACACTTGATATCATTTTCATGAATTGAGAGGTTATAATTTATTTATTTGCCTAAAATTAATTTGGAATTACTATGTGTTAGTTTCATACTTTTGAAAATTACTATTAGTTAAAGAATCATTAAACCATTGTTTTCTATTGTGTTAATATTATTATTCACATATTATATGCCAATTTAGCATTTCTGCATTTTATTGTTAGCCCATAATAAGTGTCGATGTCGACCCCTCGTCACTACTTCTTCGAGTTTAGACTAGATACTTACTGGTACATGTTGTTTATGTACTCACGCTACACTTCTGCACTAATTGTGCAGGATCTGAGGCAAGTGCATCTGGCAGTCATTCCGCGCGCACCCTCGATGGCCCGAGGCTTAGTGGTGAGCTGCTTTCTGAGTCTGTTCTGCGACACCCAGAGTCTCTCTTTTGTATCTACTTTCTGTCTACTCTATTTAAGAATTTAGCTTAGAGTTTTGTATATATTCTACTAGTTGCTTATACACTTGTGACACCGGGTCTTGGAAACATGCTAGTAGACATTTGATGGTTTTTGCGTATCTACCTCACCGCACTTGCTCTTTTATTTGTTTACATTTTACTTTATTAAAATTTTCACTTCTTACTTACTTAAAATAAAAATCAACTACTTTGAAGTTTGTTAAAAAGACTGAATACAGGACTAATTCATCGTTGGCTTGCCTAGCGGCAACGTTGGCCACCATTACAGCCTATAGGAGAAATTGGGTCGTGGCGAATTCAGATGTTCAGAGTAAACTGGAATTTTCTTTAGTGTCACTTGAGAGCGGTGTCCTATGTATGGGGCATTGTGTATCGATTTGCGGATTCTTGATTTGCTTTACAAAATTAGTACGGTTGGTGGTATAGAGGTGCATACTTTGCTACCTGATGCGAAAGGTCATGGGAGAGTATCCACGGGGAAATTTGTATAAGTGTGACATGTTAGTCACTTGATTGTTAAGTATTGAAACCAAGTATGGAGATTCAGGCACTATCGCTAATATGAAAGCTTATGCCTGAAAGGCGCTCTATTCATTTGGTGGTGGACTTTGTGAGTTTGGTCTGGATTTGACGGCTGCTCGTGGCTTATTGGTTGAGCAGCTTCTGCTAGGTGAGACGAGGTTATTAGACCCAAGATCAGTGCAATCAGATTTATGTAGGGTATATTAAAGTGAAAATATCGTTATTCAGTTCAGAAATGATTGATACGAGACTAAAATGCATAGTTTAACATGTGATATACCGTACATTTGAGGTGAATTAATGATAAAAATACACTTTTTATGTGCTTAATAGAGTTTATTTTATGTGTAGGTGAATTGGAGATGGAAACGGAGCTAAAGGGATGCAAATACGTCAAAAAATACGCGAAAGGAGACACCCGGGCAATAGCCGGGCGACAGAGCCCTACAGCCTGACCCTACCTGGCTTTAGCCAGGCCTTAGGGCTGAAACGCCAGCCCTACCCTGGCGTTAGGGCTGAAATGGCAGCCCTAGCCTGGCGTTAGCCAGGCCTTAGGTTCCAAACGCCCGGGGTTCCCAGTTCGGCCAAATCCGAGTTTTGACGAGTTTAAGTGTTTCCCGGTTGAAATAGAAGTATCCTACATGGTTAGGGTTCGCCCTAAACATATAAATAGACACCAAACAACACAACTTGGAAGGGGAGGAGATTCAAAAGGATTTCGAAGGATTCAACACGAAAACACCATAGAAGTGACAAACATTGATTTCTACATCTAGTATTCATTACTTTGTATTTCAATTATGCAATTTATTTTAGTTTTGATTCTCAATAACATGAGTAGCTAAATTCTTTAGTCTAGGGTTTTGGTAGAACC
>ML350852.1:40345-75286 GCA_005239505.1 Nicotiana paniculata
CTAGTTTATTATTATTGATTGTAGAATTAGTTAAACATCACCAAATTGATATTCAAAGTCTTGAGAAACTTGATTTAGCAACAGTTTAGTATTTTATAGACTCAATTGATACGTAATTCCCTGTGGGATCTACTCTGGGCGTAATACCCCGGATTATATTTGCAACGCCCGCTTAGTCTTCTACAAGACATAGTTGAGCGTGATCAATGAGATAATGATTCTTGTCAGGAGGAGGGACTCCATGATTTATTGCTTTGGCAGGTGTTTATGAGCTTCTACGCGTCATTTTCATCATTTTAGTATTGTGAGGGTTGGATCAGGGCTTATATGTATATGAGGTATACTATGGGCATCAGGTTAGGGAATTTGTAGCTTCTACGATTGGAATGTTAATATAGGAATGAGAATAATGCGGTGCATGGTGTGATTTCAAAAAAGGTGCATAATCATGTTTTTGGTAAGTGTGTAGTGACTGACACGATGGTCGTATGTTAGAATCGGGACTCGTGGAGAATTCCGGATGTTGGAACCTGGTTCTAAGGATTGTTGGCTAAGAAAAAGGAAGGATCTTCATACTATCTCGAGCTAATGTGCTCATATGGGTTGTGGCGTCATGGATAGGTGCGCGAGGTGTTAAAAAGGGATTTTGGACAACTTCAGAACAATTCTTAGCACGTTCGAGGATGAACATATGTTTAAGCGAGAGAGAATGTACCAACCCGACCGGTCGTTTTGAGATCTAGTGTGTCGTTCGGCGGTTTGAAGCCGTGAGTAGCTTCACTTCATGTATTATGACTTGTACGTGTTATCAGAATTAAATTCCGGGAAGTTTAGAGTTGATTCGGATGAAAAATTCTCATTTTGGAAGCTTTAAGTTAGAATAGTTGACTAAGGTTTGACTATTGAGTAAACGATATCGGTGTTTTATTGGTGTGATTTGAGGCCTCGAGCAGGTTCAAGTTGTGTTTTAGGACTTCTTGGTGTGATTGGACGGGGCCTCGGCTGTGATTCAGAGTGATTTCAGACCATTTTCCTTGTTTTGCGATTGCTGGTGCTGGTGTCTGGTTTTATTCTTCACGAACACGAAGGGTCTCATGTATTCGTGAAGAAGGATTTTGGGGCTGCTGGGAATTGCTCATCGCGAACGCGATGCAGGAGCAGTGAATCTGGAGAAGAGGTTGTGGTAGCCTACGTGAACGCGAAGAAAGAAGGGAACATGTGGCCTGACAGGCGCTAATCCATCGCGAACGCGACTCGTGGCCCACGAACGCAAAGGGTAGGAGTCAGTAGGCTTTGCAAACATGATGAGGAGGTCGCAAACGCATAGAGGAAATTTTGGAGGTAGTGATTTTGACATTCACGATCGTGATGGTTTTTTCGCGATCGCGAAGAAGAGCGGGCCTGGGCAGATTAATTTAATACGGGACTTAGCCCATTTCTCTCCCATTTTTCATTTGGTTGTGCGATTTTTGGAGCTCATGGAGGGAAAGATTTACATCATCTATGTCAAGGTATGTAATTCCAGCATATTGTTAGCTTTTTAACAGGGGTTTTTGAATATCAAAAACTTATTACCTGGACTACATGGATTCTACAAGGAATTAAACATGGAAATTAGTAGAAATTGTGAGATTCGGAAAGAAACCTAGAAATTAGTATTTTTGGATTTTTACCACTAAATTGGACATGGAATTAGGAATAAACTATATATTCGAATTTTGGTGTTATGGGTAATGATTATCTTCAAGAATTTTCAAAATTCGGGCACGTGAGCTGGAGGGTTGACTTTGTTGACTTTTCTAGCGGAGTTGAGAATTATTATAAACTGTTAAATTATATGCATTTGAGTATAGTTTGATTGATTTGCACTTTTTTACTAATTTCGGGTCGATGGGCATTGATTTGAGGTGTTAGAGAGGCGTTGGAGCCGGTTATGGAACTTCGGAGGTAAGTCTCTTGTATGACCTTGTGAGGGAGAAACTAACCCCTAGGTGTGGGTGCTACGTACGCACGAGGTGACGAGAGTCCGTATGTAGTTAAAGCATGTTTCTGTCCGGGGTAGACTTAGGACTTTATCATGTAGTATTTGAATTATTTGAACTCATTCTGTTGGGTTAATTAATTGAATTCATAATTGAAATTGATTGTGAAATATATATATATATATATATATATATGTCGAGCCTTATCACCTTGAGTTGTTGGCGAATTAATTGAGAAACGGTAAAGGTTATATTTACCTTATGATCATGTATTGTATTGTAAGAACGTGTCCCATAATTTTGTAAGTTCCATCCTTTCTTGTGTAGAGGGTCGAACGCCACAGCGGTATAATAGATGCATCTACGATTCATGTCGGTCGACCATTAGCAGCGTACATATTATTCTGGATCGAGTCATACGACCTTGGCATAATTGTGCGTTATATAGCTAGCCGCCCGAATATTCACGAGGTTATCCTTTCACTTATGCTTGGAATTTTATATGGTATTCCTCATCCGTTTGATACTGGCACTTGACATATGAGCTATTGAGATTGAATATGAGACTGAGAAATTTATATCTTTAAAGAAATTTTGGGAAGATTATGTAAATTACAGTTTTACCCCATTATTGTTGTTGTGCTTCATATCTGCTTATGATTTATCATATTGCTTTATTAGACCTATAGTAAGTATCGATGTCTACCCCTCCTTACTACTTCTCTGGGTTTAGGCTAGATACTTACTGGGTACGCGTTGATTTACGTACTCATGCTGCACTTCTACACTAAATGTACAAGATCTGACAGGTTCAATTGGTGGTCATCTTGGCGCCTGCACGCAGCTGCTGAGGAGACTTTATGGTGAGCTTCTTTCCAGGCTACGTATCGCAGCTCACAAAGTCTCCATCATACTATTTACTTTATCCTGTCTTATTTACATTCTGGACAGATGTTGTATTACTATTGTACTCCTTAGTAAATGATCATGCACTTGTGACACCGGGTTTTGGGATGATTCTACAATTTGTTTATGGTTTGCTTAACCTCGATACGCTTTTACTTGTATAATATTTAAATTATATTTTTATTACGACTTTAACGCATTTATGTCCCCACCTAACAAGATTCATCATTTCAAAATAATAAAATGAATAACTAAGTTATTAGTTCATTGGCTTGACTAACAACGACGTTGGGTGTCATCACGACCTATAGTGGCTTTTGGGTCGTGACAAGATGATTTACACATTTCAATAACACTTGATAAGAAAGTTATACAACCCATTATTTAAGGTAAATAAGATGAATGAACTTCATAGTTGTAATAAATGTTACATCCCATGAGAGGATCCAAACATTTCTAGGCATTTTCTAAAGAAAATTCTATAAAGTGTTAAAAGTATATATAGAAATTATATATTTATATAGCAGTTTGATTTAGATCTTTTTACTCAATACCAACCAAATATAATTAGGTTTTTTAATCGTTGGCTTTTCGGCTTGGTGCAATTTTTCGGTTTCGGTTTGAACACCCCTAGATTTGACTAAGACTTCAACATAATTAACTTAGTTAGTTGATGTTGCAAGTCGTATTCTACAAGCACGTCGTGTCTCTTGATGTGCAGGTTACACCAAAATAGAACATCGGTTTGTGCCATCTAGTTAGACTTACCTAGTCGATGTATTGGTAGAAAAATATACTCGCCATGTGGAATAATGATATGTTGATAGGTGGTATAAGAGTCAAAACAATAGAGAAGAATGGATATTAGAGAAGACATGAGTAAAATACTCACGGGATCGTCTACAAAGATACCATACCTGACAACTGAAAAAGAGGAAATAGGTGCGGAATAGATAATTAAAGGCCATGAAGATGGTAGCCATGACTATGGAAAGAAATCAGCATAATCCCTTATTATGCACGATTGGCTATTATTATCATAACTGTTATGAATCACCTATGTTACGGTTAATCAATATAATAAATATTAGTAATGGGTTGGAATTAAGTAGGGAGAAACAATTACAAATTGTAGTCCCAACAAGAAATTCACGAAGCTATACTATCAAATGCATATAATTTGACTATTCTTTGTTATTGGAAGATCATATATTTCCTTTTGGAAGGAAGCAACAATAATCAATAAGATTTTCTTTTTCTTTATTTCCTCAATAGTGCTTTCCATTATTTTCAATTCTTTTGTATACGAAAAAAGTGAAGTAAAATTGGTTATTAGAAATACGAATTCTTTTATTTTCTTTGACTACAAAAATTACTTTTTGGTTAAACAAATTGGTTCCATTGCCAAGATATCTAGTAATATTTTCACTTTCTATTTACATAGTTTTAGCAACAAATTATTCCTGGAATTGATCAAGTTGTTCAGGTTGAGGATGGACAAAAAGGATGGACTCTTCAACACAACACACCCATGCATTCTCCACAACGTTCACGAGAAAATTCACCTGTAAGATCTTTTAATTGTAACACTAGAAAACAACATGAGGAACAGTCAAATGTGCGAGATGACTTGAAATAATTTATAGCGCAGCAGATCGGTCAAGCTTTGCGTTCTTTCGCATGTGGGTTACTAAGCGTTCTTCAGGCTCCACCACCAATAAATACAACTGTGAAAAATACTCATTTAGGGCTTGAAAACTTTGGACGCGAAAAAATACCAAATAACTCTAGAGTCGGAGGGTCATGTACGCCAAATAATTCTAATTTACAAAATCTAGTTCTAACTTTGCAGAAACAACTCAAGGAACAAAATGAGCGAATAGAATAGATACCGGGAGTACCACTTGATTAAAGGAGTAGATATAGAAATATATTCACAACAGCCATGGAGGCCATTTGCAGCACTGTCACGACCCCATTTTCCTATCTTAGAATATCGTGATGAAACCTAGTCTCTAAGACTAATTAATTCTAACATTTACTAATAACTTAACTTAAATATTCAACAGAAATACTAAAGTAAGACTTAAAAACTCATATAAACTCCCAAACTAAGATCTTAACAACATCTCTCACAAAATCGGAGGAACTGAGTCATAAGCTCTATAGAATAATCTAGAACATCTACTACAACACTGTCTAAATAAGAAATACAATATAATGAAAGATAAAGGAAGGTGACTCCGAGGCATGCGGACGCCGAGCAAGTATACCGTGAAGTCTCCGGAAAAAAAACTACAATTAATCACTAACGTCTGGCACGGGCAGACGTACCTGGATCTGCACAAAAATATGTGCAGAAGCAGAGTATGAGTATATCACAATGGTACCCAGTAGGTATCAAGCCTAATATTGGCAGAGTAGTGACGAGGCCAGGCCAAGACAGCTACTAGGACATAATAAACAGAACGAAATATAACAACAAGAAGTAATGGAAAGCGCAGGAACAACTGATAATGAAGCAGGTTAACAACATAGACTAATGACAGGATTGTAAGCATAGAGATAACAAGAAGGAAAAAAATAAAGAGAACCACAATAGTCAAATATCGACAAAACTGGTAAGACAAGGAAGAATGAAAGCAACAAGAACTGTTTCACCATTAACTCTTTACAACATAAGATAAACAACAAGAATCGAATCACAACTGAGGTACCGCCTTGTATATGACAAGAATCACAAACGAGGTACCGCCTCGAACTCACAATACACAATTTCAATCACAATTGTTTCTTATATCACTGCGGGAGCCTTAAATTTTAGTTTTGAAAATCATTTTTCCCGAAATAGCTACCGCATTTTAGCCCACCTTATCATACCACGTGGATTTAAGTAGCTCATCTACTAGCAACATGTGTCTCAAGCCCACCCAATCTCACTGCATGCATATCAACCCCAAGCCTTATAACACCACATGCATATGAATATCACAACATAATCACAACTCGCACCACAAGTGCCCATATGCCACAACTTGTCAAAGACTCAGCAATATATGTGTTTCCACAACAAATAGCCCATGGCTCAACCACAATAACTACAAGAACCTCAACAATAGCAAAATAAAAGTGAATAGCTCAATAAGAAAGTTATATCAACAATTAACAACTTCGCCTCAAAGTAATAACAACTTTCTCACCTTCAACACCAATAACTCAACAATAATATATATCATGATATAACAACATCAATTACAAGTAATTCAACAATTTAAAGATGTAACAAAGAAAAGGAAGACAATAACTTCAACTAAAGCATATAAAAGCAAATTAGCAAGAGATAAAACAAGTGTTACAATGTTCATAAAGCACGTAAGGGTATATTAGCACATGAAATGGCAGATTAACCATGGAGATATAATATGTTAAGATAATTTAATTAAAAGCATGAAAATATTCTAAATAGCCTTATCCAGTCAAATACCAAATATATCCCATGTACCCACTCGTCACCTTGCATACACGGGTTTAACATAACACAATTATCAATAACAAACCAACTCCTAAAGGATAATTTTCCACACATAATTAGGCAAGATACTTAGCTCAACTATGCCAACTCAACCCTCAAAAATAGCTATTCACCTAAGTTCTCCTTGGCTCAAATCAAACCAAAATTGACGTAATATAATCAAACAATGGAAGGGAGAACAATTACAATAGATAAAGCTATGATCTGTACACGTTCACAAAAAAGTCAACAAAATTCAACTCGGGGCCCGCCCGATGAATCCCACAGGTCCATATATATGATTAGTTTCAACATCCGAATACAAATCGACTCTCAAAACCCAATTTCTCATTTTTCAAAAACTTGACAAAATTTCCTAATTTTTCCTGTTTCATTCGCATGATTTTGATATCAAATCTAACATATAATCATGAAATAAAGTTGAAAATTGATTAGAATCACTTACCCAATGTTTGAAGGTGAAAATCCCCTCTCCAAGTTGCATGCTACCTAGTCTAGGGTTCTAAATTATGAGAAATGAGATGAAATCCCAACTTTCCAGTCCTTATGACCTGATGCAGATGTCGCATTTGTGACACACGGTTCCCCTGTGCAAACCCTAGAAATTGCGAATCAGGGATCGCATTTTCGAACCCTGACAGCCTCAACAAAAGTCGAAATTGCAACAAAGGCTTCGAAATTGAAAAGCTAGCCACTATCGCAAATGCGACAATTTTTTCACAATTGCGAACCTGCCCTCAAGCCTGGTGACTTTGCAAATGCGAAGGTGAAGTCGCATTTGAAACATCTGACACCTGTCACCTTTGCAATTGCACGGCTGGTGCTCATAATTCCGATAACTGAGCACCATCAAACCAACAATTCCATTTTTTGATCAAACCATTCTGAATCTTGCCAGAAACTCATCCGAGCCCTCGGGGCTCAAATTAAACATCCACATAAGTCTAAAAACATCATACCAACTCACTCGCGTGATCAAAACACAAAATAACATCTATAGCTATGAATCAGACACCAAAACACATGATTTTAAAGTAAATTTAAAGAACTCCTAAAATTGCAACTAGCATCCGAATCCTATCCAATCAACTCCAAATGATACAAAATTTTATAGACAAGTTCTAAGTAGTATAACTGACCTAAAAGTCAACCTACGGTCAAACTTCTAAACTTCAAATTGTCAATTTTTGGCAAAACAACACAAATCAACCTACGGACTTCTGAATTTGATTCCGGCATACGCCTAAAACCATTGCCATGATATTAAGCTATCGAAGCCATCCAAATATAGTTCTAAGATCGTTTTCATAAAAGTCAATCACTGGTCAACATAAACAACTTAGGCTTCTAGCCAAGAATCAAAGGGTCCAAATCAACCGGAAATCTTTCCTGAACAAAACTAATCAACATGTAAGTCATAAAACCATAAACACACTTGTGTGAAGCATCAAAAGGTGAAACAGAGAGCAATTACACAAAACGACAGGTCGGGGCATTACATTGTCCCCCGATTAAAACACACATTCATCCTCGAACGTGAATAAGGACATACCTGAAGTGATGAATAAATGAGGATAACGATTCCGCATGTCGTGCTCGGTCTCCCAGGTCGCCTCCTCGACCGGAACCTTTCCATTGAACCTTCTGCGAAGAAATATTTTTTTATCTCAACTTTGGGACCTGCCTATCCGACACCTCAATATAAGTCAAATCCTTGCCCTACCATAATGCTTCCGGAGCATAGAAACATGGAACACCGGATGAAATGCAGATAAGCTAAGTGGTAATGCAAGTTTGTAGGCCACCTCACCCTCTCTCAAGGATCTCAAAAGGACCGATATACCTAGGGCTCAATTTGCCCTTCTTCCCGAACTTTATCACACCCTTCATGGGTGAAACCCTAAGCAAAAGTCGCTCTCCAACCATAAATGATACATCATGAACCTTTCGATCAGTATAACTCTTCTGTATAGACTGGTTTGTACGAAGACAATCCTGAATCAACTTGACTTTCTCCAAGGCATCGCGAACCAAATTTGTTCCCAACAATATAGACTCCCCAGGCTCAAACTAACCAACTGGAGAACGACACTGTCTCCCATATAGGACCTCATAAGGAGCCATCTGAATACTCGATTGGTAGTTGTTGTTGTAGGCAAACTCTGCAAGTAGCCAAAACTGATCCCAAGAACCCTAGAAATCCATAATATAGGCATGAAGCATATTTTCTAATATTTGATGGGTGCACTTAGACTGTCCGTTCGTCTGGGGGTGAAATGTTGTACTCAACTCAACCTATGTGCCTAAATCACACGGCATTGCTCTCTAGAAATGTGATGTAAGCTGCTTGCATCAGTCAGAGATGGTGGATACTGGCACGACATAAAGTCGGACAATCTCACAAATATAGATCTAATCCAATTGCTCTGAAAAATAGGTAGTCACCGCCAGAATGAAATGAGCCGACTTGGTCAACAGATCCACAATACCCATACATCGTCAAATTTCTTCTGAGTCTGTGGGAGCCCAACAATGAAGACCATGGTAACACACTCTCATTTCCACTTGGGAATCTCAAGTCTCTGAAGCAAACTGTCTGGCCTTTGATGCTCATACTTCACTTGCAGACAATTTAGGCACCGAACTACATACTCCATTATGTCTTTATTCATTCTCCTCCACCAATAGTGCTGCCTCAAATCCTGATACATCTTAGCAGCACCCGGTTGAATGGAATATTTTGATCGTGGACCTCCTCAAGAATCAACTCACGCAACCCATCCACATTAGGCAACATAACCGTCCTTGCATCTACAACACCCCATCATCTCCAATAGAAACCCCATTGGCATCGGTGTGTTGTACCGTGTTCTTTAGGATAAGCAAATAGGGGTCGTCATACTGACGCTCTTTGATGTGATCATATAAAGAAGACCGAGAAACCACACATGCAATAATTTGACTAGGCTCCAAAAAATCTATTCTAACAAAGTTGTTGGCCAAGGTCTCAACATCCATGGCTAGTGGCCTCTATGAAACAACGATAATACCCAGCCAAACCAAGGAAACTCCGAACCTCAGTAGCTGAAGCCGGTCTAGGCCAATTCTGATCTGCTTCAATCTTCTTCGGATCTACCTTGATCCCTTACTCGACACCATATGACCCAAAAATGCCACTGAATCAAGCCAGCATTCACACTTTGAGAATTTTGCATACAACTTCTTCTCTCTCAAGGTCTGGAGTATGGTCCTCAGATTCCGGTCATGATCTTCCCGATTGCAAGAGTACACCAAGATGTCGTCAATCAAGATATGGCTGGAATACACTATTTATTAGGTGCATAAATGTTTCTAGGGCATTGGTCAACCCAAATGATATCACAAGTAACTGGTAGTGACCATACCGAATCCTAACACCAGTCTTCAGATATCTAGATCCCAAATCTTTAGTTGATGATACCCTGACCGTAAATCAATCTTTGATAACAATCTGGCACCCTGTAGCTGATCAAATAAGTCATCAATCCATGGAAATTGATACCTTTCTTCATTGTAACCTTGTTCAACTACTGATAATACACATGCACATAAAACAATCATTGTTTTTCACAAATAAAACTGATGTGCCCCAAGGTAACACACTAGGCCGAATGAAACCCTTATCAAACAAATCTTACAACTGATCCTTTAACTCTTTCAACTCTGCCAATGCCATACGATAGCATGGAATTGAAATGGGCTGAGTTCTCGGCAAAAGGTTAATGCCAAAATCGATATCTTTATCGGACGGCATGCCCGAATGATCTGCTTTAAATACATTTGGGAAGTCCCTCACAACCAGAACTGACTCAACAGTAGGAGTATCGACACTGGCATCTCTCACAAAGGCAAGATAAGCATCACACCCTATCTCAACCATCCGATGAGCCTTCATAAATGAGATAACCATGCTAGGAACATAATCCAATGTACCCCTCCACTTTAACCGTCGCAAACCTGGCATAGCCGATGTCACAGTTTTGGCGTGACAATCTAGAATACCAAGATAAGTAGACAACCAACCCATACTTAAAATAACATCAAAATCTACCACACTGAGCAACAATATATAAACTTTTGTCTCAAAACCACCAATAACAACTAAACATGACCAATACACACGGTCCACAATAATAAAATCTCTCACAGGCATGGACACATAAATAGGAGAACTCAAAGAATCACGAGATATATCCCAATACGGAATAAAGTAATATGACACATTGAATAAGTGGATTCCGGGTCAAAGAAGACTGATGCATCTCTATGACAAACAGGAACCATACATGATGACTGTGTCTGTGTCACGACCCGATTTGCCCTCCGAAAGGTATCATGACGACATCTAGTCTCTATGACTAGGTAAGCCTAAATTTGTGGAAATTATAGAATCAACAAAATAAAGACAGAAAAGAACTCAAGTAGATATAACATAGCTGCTCAGCATGTACACTTCCACTACCCAAAACCCGGAATGTCACGACAGTCACAAGCTCTGTACTAAATGTAGCTCTATATAATGAAGTAGTGGAAAAATACATAAATCCTCTATGCCTATACTAGAGTAGAAGGGGACTTGTGTGATTCTGCGGACGTGGCAGAATTACCTCGCGATCTCCTGGCAGCTGCTAGAACGACTCCTAGCCATGCTACTGGGTGTTGGTACCTAAATCTGCACATGGAAAACATGCCCAGGAAAGGGCGTGAGTACTCCACAATTGGTACCCAATAAGTGCCAAGCCTAACCACAGTCAAGTAGTGACGAGGTCAGGTTAAGGCTCTACTAGAGGTCTATAGTAAAAACAGTTAAAATTTGACAGAGAGAGAGAGGTAATAAGCTAAGGCACAACAGTAGAAATAATGAGCTAAAAGAAAATAGCAATTGGGAGCCCTCGGCTCAGCACATCTTATCTCACAACAACAAATATGAAATGCAGTACATGGGGAAATCTCTCAGAATCTCTTCCGTAGTCTCAATTCAAATATGCAATGCAGTATAGGGGAAAACTCCCAGAATCTCGTCCGTAATCCCAATTTAAATATGCAATGCAGTACTGGTAGAAAGGTCCCAGAATCTCGTCTGTAGTCCCAATTTAAATATGCAAATGCGAATAAATACCGAATACAATTTATTTTAATAGTTCGAGAAAAGATCGCAGGCAAGAGTACGGATAAAACTACCCTAACATGATGCACATAGTGAAAATTTGGAGAAATTCGGGTAAAACAAGTAGACATACTCCTTCCTAATCTAAACTACACAGTTAGTACATGAAGCAGTGAAATAGGAATAAAAACGATGTATTTCATGGAAGAGAAAATGGGGTTGTAGCAACAATGGCCCGTGTACGCAGTCGTCACCTCACGTACACGGCGCCCATAAAACAAACCAGTATCACACGACCTAAAGGGGAAATCCCCAACACAGAGTTAGGAATGCCACTTACCTCGACTGGGCTACTCAACTCAAAATCACGCTCTTGCCACGAGTATCCGACTCCGGGTGGTCCAAATCTAATCAATTCGATTGCATGATGTAAATATCACTTTAAGGAATCAAAATAGCAAATTAGTTCGAAGCTAATATGCGAAATTAGGAAATTTGCCCAAAAAGTCCCCCGAGCCCACGTCTCGGGATCAGGTAAAAATTATAAATTCCGGACACTCATTCACTCACGAGTCTAACTATATAAGAATTACTCAAATCGGATGTCAAAATCCCAATCAAAACTCAAGAATTCGTCCTAGGAAGTTTATCCAATTTTTCCACCAAAATTTCGAATTTAAGGGCTAGATTAAAGAGTATAATCATGGAAATTAGTCTAAATCGGGTAGAAATCACTTACCCAAGTTGCCCATGTGCAAAACTCCCCAAAAATCGCACTTCTCGAGCTCTCAAGTTCAAAAAAAGTGAAAATAGTTCAAACCCTCGAATTTGGTTCTTTAAAAGTTCTGCCCAATTATTTGCTCGATGCGATCGCGTACTTCCAGTCGCGATCGCGAAGGGTATTCCAACATGCACCTAAAATTCCTCTATGCGAACGCAGCGTACAGCTCACGATTGCGGACCTTATCTACTCAGAGCTACACGATCGCGGTTTCACGCGACCACGTAGAACAACACTCAGAATTTCTGCATGACTAAGGTATACTATGCGATCACGACATGGGCTATGAGAACGCGGAGATTAGACTGCCAAACACTGCGATCGCGGCACAACTTATGAGATCGCATATAACAAATTCCTTGCCTGCCCCAGCTTACCCTATGCGATGGTTGATAAACTCATGCGATCGCGATGAACAAAAGTCTGCTGCTGTAGAACCAGAAAAACCAGCAACGAGCTTAAGGCTAAATTTGTCCGGTTGGGCACCCGAAACACACCCGAGGCCCCCGAGACCTCAACAAATCCTAATACCTCATTCGAACTTAGTCGAGCCTTCAAAACACCTCTCATAACATCCAAATAATCATTTATGCATAGATTCAAGCCTAAGAAATTATGAAATTTCTAAAATCTATATCCGATGCCGAAACACGTCAAAACTCATACGAATGACCTCAAATTTTACACACAGGTCATAAATGACACCACGGACCTGCTGTCACTCTCGGAATTCCATTCCGAGCCCGATATCAAAATTGCATCTATCGGCCGAAATTCTAACTTTCGCCAATTCAAGCCTAACTCTACTACAGACCTCGAAAACACATTCTGAACACGCTCCTAACCTCGAAATCACCCAACGAAGCTAACAGAGTCGACATAATTCCATTCCCGATCCCTCTTCACATAGTTCTAACTACGGCTCGATTTCTAAAATTAAATTTCACATTTAAGGAATACGTGTCCAAAAACCCTCTGAATTTCACCACTCAACGATCCGACAAGTTCCAAAAGCAAAAATAGACATGGGAGAAGCAGTTATTAGGGAATCGGGGCTCTAACTCTCAAAATGACCGACCGGGTCGTTACATCCTCCCCCTCTTAAGAAAATCGTTCGTCCTCGAACGAGTATTAGAGACATACATGAAGCTGAGAAAAGATGAGGGTACCGACTGCGCATATCCTGCTCGGTCTAACAAGTCGCCTGCTCGACCGGATGACCCCTCCGCTGAACCTTTAATGATGCAATATTCTTCGACCTGAGCTTTTTGACATGTCTATCCAATATAACTATTGGCTCCTCGACATATGATAAATCCTTGTCCAACTGGACTGAATTGAAATCCAAAACATGGGTCAGGTCACCGTGATACTTTCGGAGCATAGAGACGTGGAATACCGGATGAACTTAGGTTGGGAGGCAAGGCCAACTCATAAGCAACCTCCCCAACCCGTCGCAATACATCAAAAGGGCCAATGAACCTCGGACTCAGCTTACCCTTCTTCCCGAACCTCATGACGCCCTTCATAGGCGATACCCAAAGCAAAACTTGATCACCAACCATATAAAGNCTCATAAGCAACCTCCCCAACCCGTCGCAATACATCAAAAGGGCCAATGAACCTCGGACTCAGCTTACCCTTCTTCCCGAACCTCATGACGCCCTTCATAGGCGATACCCAAAGCAAAACTTGATCACCAACCATAAATGCCAAATCACGAGCCTTTCAGTCTGCATAGCTCTTCTGCCTGGACTGAGTTGTCCGAAGCCTTTCCTATATCACCTTAACCTCGTCCAGGGCATCCTGGACCAAATCTGTACCCAACGATCGGGCCTCGCCCGGCTCAAACCATCCCACTAAATACCTGCATCGCCTACCATATAAAGCCTCATACGGCGCCATCTAAATGCTGGACTGGTAGTTGTTATTATAAGAAAACTCTACAAGTGGCAAGTATCGGTCCCATGACCCTCCAAAATCCATCACACAGGCACGGAGCATATCCTCAAGAATCTGAATCGTACGCTCGGACTGCCCGTCCATCTGAGGATGGAAGGTCGTGCTCAACTCCACCCTAGTGCCTAACTTCTGCTGAATGGCTCTCCAGAACCGTGAAGTGAACTGTGTACCTCTGCCTGAAATGATAAATACCGGAACACCGTGGAGGCGAACAATCTCCCTGATATAAATCTCTGCCAACCTCTCGGAGGAGTATGTAGTCAATACCGGAATGAAATAGGCTGATTTGGTCAGCCCATCCACAATCACCCAAATAGCATCGAACTTATTCAAAGTCCGAGGAAGTCCAACCACGAAGTCCATGGTGATCCGCTCCCACTTCCACTCTGGAAGCTCAATCTGCTGAAGTAATCCTCCCGACCTCTGATGCTCATATTTGACTTGCTGGCAGTTGAGACACTTGGCTACAAACTCCACTATATCCTTTTTTATCCTTCACCACTAATAATGCTGTCTCAGATCCTGGTACATCTTCGCGGTACCCCGGTGGATGGAATACCGCGAGCTATGGGCCTCCTCAAGAGTCAAATCCCGAAGCCCATCTACATTGGGCACACAGATACGGACCTACATCCTCATCATGTCATCATCATCAATAGTCACATCCCTGGGATCACCTCGTCGAACTCTATCCTGGAGAACCAGAAGATTGGGATCGTCATACTGGCGCTCTCTGCTACAGTCATAAAGAGAAGATCGAGCAACAACATAAGATAATACCCGGCAAGGCTCAGAAAGATTCAAACTCACGAACTGACTGGCTAAGGACCGAACATACAAGGCTAAGGCCTCTAAACCGCCGGAAGATATGCCAAACTCACCAAACTCTCCGCCCGGCGACTCAAGGCGTCGGCCACCACATTGGCCTTCCCCGGGTGGTATAATATAGTGATGTCATAGTCCTTTAGTAACTCCAACCATCTCCGCTGGCGCAAATTGAGGTCCTTCTACTTGAATATGTGCTGCAGACTCTGGTGATCAGTGAAAATCTCACAGGGAACACCGTATAAATAATGACACCATATATTCAGGGCGTGAACAATCGCTGCCAACTCGAAATCATGAACTGGATAGATCTTCTCATGCACCTTCAACAGTCTGGACACGTAGGCAATCACCCTACCATCTTGCATCAACACTGCTCCGAGCCCAATCCTCGAAGCGTCACAATAGACTGTATAGGACCCTGAACTCGTAGTCAATACTAACACTGGAGCTGTAGTCAGGGCTGTCTTGAGCTTCTGAAAGCTCTCCTCACACTCCTCAGTCCACCTGAACGGAGCACCCTTTTGAGTCAACCTGGTCATCGGTGCTGGAATGGATGAAAATCTCTCCATAAAACGGCGATAGTACCTAGCCAAACCAAGGAAACTCCGGATCTCCGTAGCTGAAGAAGGTCTAGGCCAACTCTGCACTACCTCCACCTTATTTGGATCTTCCTTGATCCCATCACAAGACACCACATGGCCTAACAATGCCACAGAATCAAGCCAAAATTCGCACTTAGAAAATTTGGCATACAATTTCTTCTCCCTCAAAGTCTGAAGCACAGTCCTCAAATGCTGCTCATGGTCCTCCTGGGACCGAGAAGATACCAAGATATCATCAATGATCACGATGACGAAGGAATCAAGATAAGGTCGAAATACGTTGTGCATTAGGTGCACAAATGCTGCTGGGGCATTGGTCAGCCCAAATGACATAACAAGGAACTCATAGTGGCCATATATGGTCCTGAAGGCAGTCTTTGGGATGTCCGGCTCCCGAATCTTCAACTAATGATAGCCCGAACATAGATCGATCTTGGAGAATACCCTGGCACCCTGTAACTGGTCAAATAAATCATCAATGCGAGGCAATGGGTACTTGTTCTTCACTGTAACCTTATTCAGTTGCCGATAATCAATACACATACGTATCGAACCATCTTTCTTCAAAAACAACACCGGAGCACCCCAAGGTGATATATTGGGCCTGATGAAACCCTTATCAAGCAACTCCTGCAACTTCTCATTCAACTCCTTCAACTCGGGAGGAGCCATGCGATAGGGAGGAATGGAAATGGGCTGAGTGCCCGGTAACAAATCAATGCCAAAGTTAATATCTCTATCGGGCGGCATACTCGGAAGATCAGCTGGAAAAATATTGGGATGGTCCCGCACAACTGGTACTGACTCAACCATAGGGGTATCAATACTAACATCTCTCACATAGGCTAAATACGCATCACACCCCTTCTCCACCATCCGTAGACCTTTAAGAAATGAAATGACCCGGCGGGGAGTATACTCTAAGGAACCTCTCCACTCTAACCTCGGTAAACTTGGCATAGCCAGCGTCACGGTCTTAGCGTGACAATCAAGAATAGCATAATGAGGCGAATCCCAGCCCATGCCCAAGATAACATCAAATTCTACCATCTGAGTAATAACAGATCAGCCCTAGTCTGAAAACCACTGATAACAATCAAACACGATCGATCCCACAACAAGAGAATCTCCCACGGAGGTAGAAACATAAACGGGGGAACTCAAAGAATCCCGAGATATCCTCAGATGTGATGCAAAATAAGAAGACGCATATGAATACGTAGATACTATATCAAATAATACCGATGCATCCCTATGTCAAACAGGGACAATACCTGTGATGATGAATCTGAAGCAACGGCCTCTGAACGGGCTAGAAGAGCATAGTACCTGGCCTGGCCTCCCCCTCTGGGGTGACCTCGACCTCAACCTCGTGCTTTCTGAGATTGTGGGGTAGCAACTGGGGCTGGAAGAATAGCTGGAGGTCCCGGTGGAGCACGTGGGGCCTGATAAGTCAGAGATGGTGCCCCCCTTCTAGCTCTGGGGCAATCTCAGATCACGTGGCGAGGGTCGCCACACTCAAAACAACCCCTCGGAGGATGTGGCAGCTGATGCTGACTCTGAACTGGCCTGCTGGACTGGCCGGTGATAGCACCTCGAGCAGGAGGCACACTAGATACTGGTGGTGAATAATAAGGCTCTTGAGGTCTAGGAGGAGCTGGAATACCACTAGCTGCTGGAAGAGCTGAATGAAAGGGTCGACTCACAAAACCCCTATCATAGCGTGCTGCTGGTGCACGAACTCCTGAAAAATGACCAGTCTCTCGAGACCTTTTGGCCTATCTCTCCTCCCTGTCCCGGGCTAACATACTCTCAATCCTCCGGGAAATACTCACGACCTGCTGGTAAGTGATATCTATCTCCAACTCTCTGGCCATACTGGTCCAAATACTGGGGTGGAGTCTCTCAATGAAGAATTGAACCCTCTCTCTGATCGTGACAACCAAGGCTGGTGCGTGACGAGCCAAGTCACTGAAACAGACTGCATACTCTGCCACAGTCATGGTACCCTGGCGTAACTGCTCAAACTCTGCACGCCAAGCATCCCTAAGGATCTGAGGGACAAACTCCAGTAAGAACATCTCAGAGAACTGAGCCCAAGTAAGTGAAGCTGCCTCGTCCGGACTACTCAGCTCAAAAGCACGCCACCACTGATAAGTCTCTCCCCTCAGCTGGAAAGCGGTGGAAGAAACCCCACTCGTCTCCACAATACCCATAGCGCGGAGAATGCTATGACACTCCTCAAGAAAACCCAGAGCATCATCTGAAGCTAGTCCGCTGAGCTCAGGTGGGTGGTACTTCTTATACCTCTCAAGTCGGAGCCGCTCTACCACAGAAGCAGCTACCCTAGACTCATGTTGAGCTGGAGCCGCTGGGGGCATAGGGATATACTCTGGAACCTGCCCAATATAGACCCTCTACTCAGGAGTACGGGCTGCGGGAGTCTGTGCCCCTCCCTGGGATGTAGCTGGAGCTATAGGGAGTAGTCCCGCCTGAGACAGAGTGCTGAAGGCACTCAGGAACTGAGCCAAAGTCTCCTGGAGGGCTGGAGTAATAGTAGGGACCTCCTGTGCCGTCCAACTGTAGCTGTAGGGGGCTCCTCCGACTCTGCTCTCGCCGGTGCTCGGGCTGCACTGTGTGCTCGTCCTCTACTCCGGCCCCTGCCTCTGGTGGCTCTGGCTGGGGGCTTGGGTGCCTGATCATCAGTACGTCCGGTACGGGTCAGCACCATCAATGAGCAAGGGTAGAATAGAATTTTAGAATTTTGATGACTGTAACTAGCACGACATGGAACTTCAAAGAATATGATTGTTCTTAACAGTTACATAGCCTCTCGAAGATAGATATGGACATCTCCGCACCAATCCACGAGACTCTAATAAATCGGCTTGTGACTTGTGACTCCCATGAACCTAGATGCTCTAATACCCACTTGTCACGACCCGATTTTCCCTCCGAAAGGTATCGTGACGACACCTAGTCTCTACGACTAGGTAAGCCGAAATTTGCGAAAATTATAGAAACAATAAAATAAAGACAGAAAATAACTCAAGTAGATATAACATAGCTGCTCAGCATGTACATTTCCACTTCCCAAAACCCGGAATGTCACAACAATCAAAAGATCTGTACTAAATGTTGTTCTATACAATGAAGTAGTGGAAAAATACATAAGTCCTCTATGCCTATACTAGAGTAGAAGGGGACTCGTGGGATTCTGCGGACACGGCAGAATTACCTCGCGGTCTCTTAGCAGCTGCTAGAACGACTCTTAGCCGCGATACTAGGTGCTGCTACCTGGATCCGCACATGGAAAACATACGCAGGAAAGGGCGTGAGTACTCCACAATTGGTACCCAGTAAGTGCCAAGCCTAACCCCAGTCAAGTAATGACGAGGTCAGATTAAGGCTCTACTGGAGGTCTATAGTAAAAACAGTTAAAATTTGACAGAGAGAGAGAGAGGTAATAAGCTAAGGCACAACAGTAGAAATAATGAGCTAAAAGAAAATAGCAACAGGGAGCCTTCGGCTCAGCACAACTTAAATCACAGCAATAAATATGCAACAGTATAGGGGGAAAGCTCTCGGAATCTCTTCTGTAGTCTCAATTCAAATATCCAATGCAGTACAGGGGGAAAACTCCCAGAATATCGTCCGTAGTCCCAATTTAAATATGCAATGTAGTACAGGGGTAAAGCTCTCGGAATCTCGTCCGTAGTCCCAATTTAAATATGCAATGTAGTACAGGAGGAAAGCTCCCACAATCTCGTCTGTAGTCCCAATTTAAATATGCAATGCAGTACAGGGGGAAAGCTCCTAGAATCTCGTTCGTAGTCCCAATTTAAATATGCAAATGCGAATAAATACCGAATACAGTTTATTTTAACAGTTCGAGAAAAGATTGCAGGCAAGAGCATGGATAAAACTACCCTAACATGATGCACATAGTGAAAAATTAGAGAAATTTGAGTAAAACAAGTACACATACTCTTTCCTAATCTAAACTACAAAGTTAGTACATGAAAAAGTGAAATAGGAATAAAAATTATGTATGTCATGGAATAGAAAATGGGGTTTTAGCAACAATGGCCCGTGCACTCACTCGTCACCTCACGTACACAGCGCCCATATAACAAAATAGTATCAAACGACCTAAAGGGGAAATCCCCAACACAGAGTTAGGCAAGCCACTTACCTCGACTGCGCTACTCAACTCAAAACCACGCTCTTGCCACGAGTATCCAACTCCGGGTGGCCCAAATCTAATAAATTGGATTGCATGATGTAAATATCACTTTAAGGAATCAAAATAGCAAAATAGTTCGAAGCTAATACGTGAAAGTAGGAAATTTTCCCAAAAGTCCCCCGACCCCACGTCTCGGAATCGGGTAAAAATTATAAATTTCGGACACTCATTCACTCTCGAGTCTAACTATATAAGAATTACTCAAATCGGATGTCAAAATCCCAATCAAAACTCAAGAATTCGGCCTAGGAAGTTTATCCAATTTTTCCCAAATGTTTCCACCAAAATTTCGAATTTAAGGGCTAGATTAAAGAGTATAATTGGAAATTAGTCTAAATCGGGTAGAAATCACTTACCCAAGTTGCCCAGGTGCAAAAACCCTCCAAAAATCGCACTTACCGATCACTCAAGTTAAAAAAAAAAGTGAAAATAGTGCAAACCCTCGAATTTGGATCTTTAAATGTTTTGCCCAGTTATTTGCTCTATGCGATCGCGTACTTCCAGTCGCGATCGCGAAGGGTATTCCAACACGCGCCTAAAATTCTTCTACGCAAACGCAACGTACAGCTCGCGATCGCGGACCTTATCTACTCAAAACTACGCGATCACGGTTGGCTTCACGCGACCGCGTAGAACAACACTTAAAACTTCTGCATGCCTAAGGTATTCTATGCGATCGCAACATGGGCTATGCGAACGCGGAGACTAGACTGCCTAAACATTGTTATCGCGGCACAACTTGTGCGATCGTATATAACAAATTCCTTGCCTACCCCAACTTACCCTATGCGATCGCGGATGAACTCACGCAATCGCGATGAACAAAAGTCTGTTGTTGTAGAACCAGATAAACGAGCAATGAGCTTACGGCTAAATTTGCCCGTTTGGGCACCCGAAACACACCCGAGGCTCCCGGGACCTCAACCAAACCTAACAACCAATCCTAATACCTTATTCAAACTTAGTCGAGCCTTCAAAACACCTCTCATAACATCCAAATCATCATTTATGCATAGATTCAAGCCTAAGAACTTATGAAATTTCCAAAATCTATATCCGATGCCGAAATATGTCAAAACACATCCGAATGACCTCAAATATTACACACATGTCATAAATGACACCACGGACCTTTTTCACTCTCAGAATTCCATTCCGAGCCCGATATCAAAATTTCACCTATCAGCCGATATCGCCGAAATCGCCGAAATTCTAACTTCCACCAATTCAAGTCTAACTCTACTACAGACCTCGAAAACACATTTCGAACACGCTCCTTACCCCGAAATCACCCAACAGAGCTAACGGAGTCGACATAATTTCATTCCAGATCCGTCTTCACATAGTTCTAACTACGGCCCGGTTTCTAAAGTTAAATTTAAAATTTAAGGACTACGTGTCCAAAAACTCTCCGAATTTCACCGCTCAATGATCCGACAAGTTCCAAAAGCAAATATAGACACGGGAGAAACAATTATTTGGGAATCGGGGCGCTAACTCTCAAAACGACCGACCGGGTCGTTACAGTCTGATACGACTGCCTCTGTCCTACCCAAAAAAGCATAGAATCTGGCCTGGCCTCCCCCTTTAGGGAGACCTATACCCGACCGCCCCCCACCCCTAGTTGGCTGTGCGAGTGGAGAGACAATTGGAGCAGCAACGATGGCCTGTGAAGTCTGTGGACCTGGCTGAATCCGTGGAGCGTGAGTAGTCTGTAGAGGTGCACCCCTTCTGAGTCTGGGCCAGTCCCTCACCATATGAAGTGTATCACCACACTCAAAGCAAGCTCTCAGTGGGTGTGGTTTTTGGTACTGGCTCGGGCCTGGTCGGTTGGACTAACCACTCAAGACACCCCATGCATGAGGTGCACTCGAAATTGGCTGAGGAAAGTGTGAAACCTGCGAACTTGGAATAACCAGAGTACCACTAGAAGCTGGAAGTGCTTTAATAAACTGGACGACTCACATAGCCTCTACCATGAGGAGCTGCAACTAGGTCACGGGTACCACTATATTCACAAGAATCTCGAGGCCTCTTGGCCTACCTGTCCTTTCTCGCACAGCCATGCATACCCTTCAACCTCCACGCGATCTCTACCACCTGCTGGTCTGGGGTATGTGTCTCCAACTCTCGATCCATTCTGACTCTAATACCATAGTACAGCCCCTCGATAAATCGGCAGACTCGCTCTTTGACGCTAGAAACCAAGGCAGGTGCATATCTGGACAATTAGTGAACTAACAGCATACGCTGACACCATCATAGTACCCTGGCGCACCTGCTTAAACTCTGTGCGCCATGCATCCCGGAGGGTCTGAGGAACAAACACTCTCAATAACATCTCTAAAAATTGTGTCCATGCAAGTGAAGCTGCATTGGCTGGGCTACCCTCCTTGTAAGCCCACCACTACTGATACGCTGCTCCTGACAGCTAGAAAGTAGCAAAAGCAACTCCACTCATCTCCACAATACCCATGGTGCGGATAATATTGTGGAAATTCTCTAGAAAATCATGTGCATCCTCTAAAGCCAAGCCACTGAAAGTAGGAAAATGATACTTCTTGAAACTCCCAAGTCTAAGTTAATCCTCCTCAAATGCCACTTCCCTAACTTCGGGTTGAACCGGAACAACAAGTCGCGCTGGCATAACCTCTAGGACTTGATCAGCATGGATCCAAGGAGTTTGATCTCTTCCCCCATCCTGAGATGTGGTTGTTCAAGAGGAATCAACCCCGCCTAAGCTAGAGTACTGAACATGCTCAAGAACTATCCGAGGGTCTCCTGAAGTGCAGGGGTGACAAGAGGAACCTCGGGTGCCTACTCCCAACTAGAGCTACTAATGGCTCCTTTGTCGCAGCTCGAGCAGGTGCTCTAGCTGCACCACCCCTTCTCGACCCCTGCCCCAACCCCTCACGGCTCTAAAAGGGGGAGCGGGTGTCTGATCATCGGATCCAACCAATCGTGTCCTCACCATCTGTGAGAGAACATAAATTCAAAGATTTAGTTTTCGAAGTCAACTAATTTTCATGATAAGGAATCAAAGAATGGAGTTTTCCTAACAGTTTCATAGCCTTTCGAAGATAAGTACATACATCTTTGTATCAATCTGCAAGATCTACTAAACGTGCTAATGACTCGTAACACCTATGAACCAAGAACTCTAATACCAACTTGTCACGATCCCAATTTCCCACCTTAGAATTTCGTGATAGCACCTAGTCTCTAAGACTAGGTAAGTCTAACATTTAATAATATCTTAACAAAAATGTTCAATAGAAATACAAAAGCTAGATTGATAAACTCATATTAACTCCTAAAATAATATCTCAACAACATCTCTCCCAAAATCGATTGAACTGAGTCATAAGCTCTACAAAATAATCTAGAATATCTACTATAATACTGTCTGAATAAGAAATACAATAGAACAAAATATAAGGGAAAGTGACTCTGAGTCCTGCAGACGCCGAGCAGGTATACCTTGAAGTCTCCAAAAAAATAGCTACAATTAATCAATTACGTCCAACATGGCCAGACGTACCTGGATCTACACAAAAAGAAGTGCAGAAGCGTAGTATGAGTACACCACAATGGTACCTAGTAAGTATCAAGCCTAACCTCGGTAAGTAGTGACGAGGCTAGGCCAAGACACCTAATAGGACATAATAAACAGAATGAAATATAACAACGAGAAGTAATGGAAAGCGAAGGAATAAGTGATAATGAAGCAGGATAATAACATACACTAGTGACAGGATTGTAAGCACAGAGATAACAAGAAGGAAACAAATAAAGAGAAACACAATAGTCAAATATGGACAAAACCGGTAAGACAAGGAAGAATAAAAGCAACAAGAACTGTTTCACCACTAACTCTTTACAACATGAGATAAACAACAAGAATCACAAATGAGGTACCACCTCGAATACAACAAGAATCACAACTGACGTACCGCCTCGTATACAACAATAATCACAATCGAGGTACCGCCTCGAACTCAAAATTCATAATTTCAATCACAATCTTTCCTTATATCACCGCGGGAGCCTTATATTTAGTTATAAAAATCATTTTTCTCGAAATAGCTACCCGCATTTTAGCCCACCTTATCACACTATGTGGCTTCAAGTATCTCCCCTACTAGCAACAGGCGTATCAAGCCCGCCTTATCTCACCACACATATATCAACCCGAAGCCTTATACCACCACATGCGTATCAATATCACAACATAATCACAACTCGCACCACAAGTTCCCATATGCCATAACTTGCCAAAGAATCATCAATATTCATGTTTCCACAATAAATATCCCATGGCTCAACCACAGTGTGTACAACAACATCAATAGTAACAAAGTAAAAGTCAATAACTCAAAGAAAGATATCTAAATTGACAACTTCGCCTCGAAATGATTACGAATTTCTCAACTTCAACAACAATAACTTAACAATAAGTTTTTTCACGAAATAACAACTTCAATTACAAGTAATTCAACAATTTAAAGATGTACCAAAACACAAGCAAGGAAATAACTTCAACTAAATCATATAGAGCAAATTAGCAAGTAAGAGATAAAACAAATGTTAAAATGTCCATAAACCATGTAAGGGTAGATTAGCACATGAAATGGTGGATTAACAATGAAGATGTAACATGTTAAGACAATTTAGTTACAAGCATGAAAAAAGTCTAAATATTATAAACCGGTCATATACCAAATATAGCCCATGTACCCACTTGTCACCTTGCGTACACGGCTTTACATAACACAATTAGCACAAACAAACCAACTCCTAAGGGCTAGTTCTCCCACACAATGTTAGGCAATATACCTACTCCATCAAGGCCAACTCAACCCTCAGAAATAACTTTTCCCATAAAGTTTGCCTCCACACGGCTGAAATCGGACCAAAATTATCTTAATATCATCAAACAATGCAAGGGAGAAAAATTATAATAGATAAAACTATGATCTTTATACTTTTCCCCAAAAGTCAATAAAAGTCAACCTGGGGCTCGCCCGATCAAAAACCGGGGTCTAAGGGTATATTCCGACTACCCACTACCCTACGAGTCCATATATATGATTAGTTTCAAAATCCGAGTCCAAATCGACTCTCAAAACTCAATTTCTCATTTTTCAAAAACTTGACAAAATTGCCCAATTTTTCCTCTTTGATTCATATGATTTTGATGTTAAATCTAAGATATAATCATGAAATACAGTTGGAAATTAATTAGAATCACTTATCCACTATTTGTAGGTGAAAATCCCCTCTCTAAGTCGCCTCCTACCGAGTCTATGGTTCTAAAATGTGAGAAATGAGATGAAATTCCGACTTCTCATCCCTTATGACAAACTGTAAATGTCGCATTTGTGACACAGGGTTTGCATTTGCAAACCCTCACAATTGCGAATCAGGTATCGCATTTACGAACCCTGACAACCTCAACAAAAGTCGCAATTGTCATAAAGGCTTCGCAATTGCGACAAAGACCACGCAATTGCAAATTTGGCCACTATCACAAATGCGACCAATTGCTCGCAGTTTCAAACCAACCCTCCAGCATACTGACTTTGCAAATGCAAAGGCAAAGTCCCATTTCTGAGATCTGACCATCCCCTGTCACATTCGCAATTGCGAGGCTAGTGCTTGTAATTGCGATAACTGAGCACCGGCAATTCCATTTGCTTATCAAACCATTCTTAATCATGTCGGAAACTCATCCGAGCCCCCGGGTCTCCAAATCAAACATCCACACAAGTCTATAAAGATCATATGAACTTACTCGCCCGATCAAAACACAAAAATAACATCTATAACTATGAATTGTACACCAAAATGCATGAATTTCAAAGTAAATTTCAAGAACTACTAGAATTGCAACTAAGTGTCCGAATCCAATCAAATCAACTCCAAATGATACCAAATGTTGCACACAAGTTATAAATAGTATAACAGACCTATTCCAAGAACAAAAATAAAGTTCCAAACCTAATAGCTAAAAGTCAACCTACGATAAAACTTCTAAACTTCAAATTTCCAGTTTTTGGCAAATCGACACAAATTAACCTACAGACTTCCGAATTTGATTCCGAGCATACGCCCAAAACCAAAGATGATACGAAGCTATTGGAGCCATCAAAACACTGTTCAGAGTCATTTTCAAAAAAGATCAACCATTGGTCAACATAAAAACTTAGGATTCTAGACAACAATCAAAGGGTCCAAATCACCCGAAATCTTCCGGGAACAAAACTAATTACCCTCGTAAGTCATAAAAGCATAAACACACATGTTTGAAGTATCAAAAGGGGAAACAGGGTGCAATTACACAAAATGACTGGTCAGGTAGTTACAAGCACCATTACGAATACCAAAAAAGTTTTAAATGGTTGATATTTCTAAGTATGATGAGACTAACGACCCACGAGATCATGTTACTACATTTACTACATGAGTCAGAGGCAACGACTTAACCAAGAAAGAAATCGAATCTGTGTTGGTGACATTTTTGGGTGAAACCCTGACGAAGGGAACACTAATATGGTATTCTCTCTTACTAAACATTCAATTGACACTTTTGCTGAGCTTTCAGATTCATCACATTTCGGAGCTCAAAAAGTAGAAAAAATAATGGAATATATCTTCAAGGTAAAACAAGTAAGTACAAAATTGCTCTAGACTTTGTGGATCGTTTTCAGCGAGAAAGGATGATGTTACCCTGCGTACTTGATAGTTGGACAATAATGGAATTTGCTAGCAACTTGAATGAGAGAAGCTCTGAAGCTACGAGAAAATTAAAGGAGAGTTTACATGAATTTCCTACAACTACTTGGAATGATATTTGGTGATGACCAATTTTGACACTCTCCTTTTAAAATTATTTTTTTATGCTTATTAGTCAACAATAATGTAATAGGGTATTTTAAAATTATAAGTATCTATTTTTCTCAAAAAATAAATAATATGATAAAATATAGTAGTTATAATAATTATTGATATGGTTATAAAATAATAATAATTTGGTAATCAAAATTATACTGCATTTGGTACTTTAATTAATAAACAACTGGCTTTAATAATTTAATATATTATTAAATTATTTTTATTTTCTAACTATAATATTAGCTAATAATGGTTAATTAATAATACATCTGTTAATTACACTTTGTTATGTTTTATTGGAATTAAATAAGTTTAATTAATTTAATTATAAAAGGGAATTAAGATTTCAAATAGGCTATAATTGCAATTGATGGATTTTAATTAAAGTGGCAATGAGGTTAATTCCAACACCAGCTCGATACCCAACCAATTTGGCCTAAATTGTAATGATCCGACCGGCTGTTTTGAGCTTGAAGGTCCTGTTCGGAGGTTCAAATTCTTGAGTAGCTTCATATTGTGTATTATGACTTTTATGGACGGTCGAAATTGATTTTCGGATGTTTCAGAATGAATTTTGATGAATGATACTCACTTTAGAAGCTTAAGTTAAAAATGTTAACAAAGGTTTCGCTTTTGTGAAAACGACCCCATAGCAGTGTTTCGACGGCTCCGATAGGTTAGTATTATGATTTTAGACTTGAGCGTATGCCCGGAATCGTATTCGGAGCTCCGTAGGTTGATTTGTGTTGTTCTGCCGAAAGTTGGCAATTTAAAGGCTTAGAATTTTTACAAGTTTGACCGTAGGTTGACTTTATAACTATCGAGTGTGGATATCAGTTCCGGCACTCGGAATAGGTCCATTTCATCATTTGGAACTTGTCCGCAAAGTTTGGTGCCATTTCGAGTTGAATTGATATGAATCAGATGAGCGGTTGTATTTTTAGAAGTTCTTGAATTTCATGTGTTTTAGAGGTCCAATTCATGGTTTCAGATGTTATTTTGATGACTTTATCGCGTGAGCGAGTTCGTGTTATGTTTTTATACTTGTGTTGATATTTGGTTTGGAGCCCCGAGTGCTCAAGTGAGTTTCAGATGCATTTTTGAATGTTTGGAAGAGTTTTGAAAATTATTGGTGTGATCAGGTATTGCAAATCTCACATTTGTGGGATATATGTCGCATTTTCGATAATTGTCTAAGTCTTCTAGGTTCGCATTTGTGAACCCAGTGATCGCATTTGCGATGAGGTGGGTTGGTGAGCTGGTTCGCGTTTGCGATCTTTTTGGTCACATTAGCAAAGTGTCCATGTTTGCATTTGCGATGACAGCAGGGATGTAAGATTCTTCTTTTTTGTGATAGTGTCCTCGCATTTGTGGGGTTCGCATTTGTGAACCACAGGTCTAAATTGCGACACCCACGCCTGGACAAAAAGCTGGGGGATGGGATTTTTAGTCTAATTTTCACATCTTTGAAACCTAGACTCGGTAGGAGGAAAATTTGAAGAGGGATTTTCATCTAGAATCATTGGGTAAGTAATTTTGTTCAATTTTCAACAATGTTACATAGTTATATATGAGTTTTAGCATCAAAATTATGAGAATCAAAATGAACTGGATTTTGAATCAAAATTATGAGAATCAAATTAAGAGTTGATTTGGACTGAGATTTTGAAACAAAACACATGTACAGACTCATGGGATTATGGGTGGTCAGAATCTACCCCTGGACCCGAGTTTTGACCGGGCGAGCCCGGGGTTGATTTTTGTTGATTTTTGAGAAATTGTGTAAAGATCATAGCTTTATTTATTGAAATTATTCTCTTGCATTATTTGATGTTATAAAATTGATTTTTATTTGATTTGAGCCGAGCAGAGGTGAATTGTAAAGGAAAATCTATTTTAGAATATTGATTGAGGAATTTTGAGGTAAGTATCTTGCCTAACATTGTGTGTGGGAACTATCCCATAGGGATTGGTTTGTTTGTAATATTTTAACTACGTGAAAGACGTGTACACGAGGTGACGAGTGTGTACACGGCTTATATGTGGAAATTTGACTGGTTTAGGCTCTTAGGTTCTTATGTACATTAGAATGAAGTTGTCTTATCATGTTAAATCCTCAATTGCTGAATTTACCCTTACATGTCTTATTTGATATTGATTGGTTCATATTCTACCTTTTATTTCAAAATATACTCTTCTATACCTTAATTGGAGTTGTTACCTGTATTATTGTCATGTTATCTCTTTCGTATTTGATTATCCTTAATTGAAGTTATTGTTATCTCTTCCATTGTTGACTTATCCTTATTTAAAGTCATTGTTACATGTTATTTCTCTTATTGTGCAGTTGTTTATATTTGGAATCATTGTTACATGTTATCTCTCTTATTGCTGAGTTACTCGTATTTTGAATTGTTACATGTTATCTCTCCTATTGTTTAGTTATGTTATCTCTCCTATTGTTGAGTTACTCTTATTTGATATTGTTGTACACATTATCTTTCACGTTGTTGAGTTATTCTTATTTGAAACCATTATTCCTTGATATGTCTTCCATTGTGAGCTTGTTTTTTCGTTTCTTTGTTGTAACGACCCGACCAATCATTTTGAGCATTCACACTTTGCTCGGCAGTTTGCGGGAATGAGTAGCTCCATATGATGTATTATGACTTATGCAGATCGTCGGTTTTGGGTTTCATGTTATTTGAAATCGGTTTGGAAGAATGAATTCATTGTTGAAGTTTTAAATTTGAAAGAGTTGAGCAAGTTTGACTTTTTGAGAATTTGACCTCGGGACGGAGTTTTGATGGTTCCGTTAGGTCCGGATGGTGATTTTGGACTCGGGCATATGCCCAGATTTGCAATTGGATGTTTCTAGAGTGTTTCAGCACAAATTGGAAAAAACTGGAAATTGGAAGGCTTGGAAAGATCATAAGTTTGACCGGAAGTTGACTTTGAGTATGTCAGATTCGGATTATGGTTCCGGGAGTTTTAATAGCTTCATCATGTCATTTGGGACTTGTGTGCAAATTTTGAGCTCATTCCGGGATGGTTTGATATGTTTCGGCGGGTGTTTTGGGAAAATTTGAAAGTTCAAAATTCATAGGTTCTAATTTGGGATGTGATTCGTCGTTTCAATATTTTTATGCCGGTTTTGAAACTTCGAGTAGGTTCGTGTTATGTAATGTGACTTGTGGGTAGGATTGGACAGGGTCCCGAGGGGCTCGGGCGTGTTTCAAATTTGATTTCAAATCATTTCTCTTCAATATTGCAGTTGTTGGTTCTAGTGTTCCGCACCTGCGATTGGTATTGCGCAAGTGCGATGGCCGCAGGTGCAAGCCATGTGTCGCAGATGCACAAGAAGTCCTGGCTGGAGGTCATCACTGATGCGGAGAAAAATCGCACCTGCTAGTGCGGAGGAGTGGAAATTGTTCTGCAGGTGCGGGAGGGGGGGTCGTGTTACACCCCATGTTTTCATACGTTCAAGTACGTCATAAGTAAACTGATATAAGCTAAAAAATGAGATGTAACATCCCGCATTTTTTGCACCTCATAGTTTCATCGTAAGTTAAGCAACATATGTTCGGGAATGAGAATATTTTAGGATTATAAGTATTATGTTATACAAGTGATAAGTAAATTCGTGAAGATAAGTGTCACGACCCGTTTTTCCCTCCGAAAGGTATCGTGACGGCACCTAGTCTCTACGACTAGGTAAACATAAAATTTGCGTAAAATAATAGAATCAATAAAATAAAGACAGAAAAGGACTCAAGTAGATATAACATAGTTGTTCAGCATGTACACTTTCACTTCCCAAAACCCGGAATGTCACGATAGTCACAAGATCTGTACTAAATGTAGATCTATACAATGAAATAGTGGAAAATACATAAGTCCTCTATGCCTATACTAGAGTAGAAGGGGACTCGTGGGATTCTGCGGACGCGGAAGAATTACCTCGGGTCTCCTGGCAGCTTCTATAACAACTCCTAGCCACGATATTGGGTGCTAGTACTTGGATCTGTACATGGGGAAAACATGCGCAGGAAAGGGCGTGAGTACTCCACATTCGGTACTCCGTAAGTGCCAAGCCTAACCCCAGTGAAGTAGTGACGAGGTCAGGTTGAGGCTCTACTGAGTTTCTAAAACAAGTCAATATAAATTTAAGACAGTGAAACATAGATGAGCAATGATAAATAGGATTAATGGAAACTGGAAGAATTTATAACAGACAGAGAGCCCTCGGCTCAGCACACCATATATCTCAACAGTAAATGTGCAATGCAGTACAAGGGGAAAGCTCCGGGATCTTAGTCTATAGTCCCAATTTAAATATGCTATGCAGTATAGGGGAAAGCTCTCGGATCTCGGTCCGTAGTCCCAATTTAAATATGAAATGCAGTACAGGGGGAAATCTCCTGGATCTCGGTCCGTAGTCCCAATTTAAATATGAAATGCAGTACAGGGGGAAATCTCCTGGATCTCGGTCCGTAGTTGAAATTTAAATATGCAAAGCAGAAGTATGTCGGATACGGCTTAATTAAATAGTCCAGGAAAACAACAGGCAAGAATAGAGTAAAGCTACCTAAGCATGGTGCAACTAGTAGCAAATAAGAGGAAGCCAAGTAAGGACAGGTAGGCATGCTTACTCTTAAGCTAACTACTCAGTTAAGACAGGAAACAGTACTATAGGAATTAAAATGAGTGATTTCATGGAAGTAAAAATAGGATTTTAGTAACAATGACCCGTGTATGCACTCGTCACCTCACGTACACTGCGTCCACGTAACAAAATTAGTATAAAAATTCCTAAGGGGAAGTCCCAACACAAAATTAGGCAAGCCACATACCTTGACTGCGCTAATTAACTCAATACCACGCTCTTGTCATGAGTATCCAACTCCGGGTGGCCCAAATCTAGTCAATTCAATTGCATAGTGTAAATATCATTTCAAGAAAACAAAATAGCTAATTATTTCTAAGCTAATACGCGAAATTAGGAAATTCGCCAAAAAAAGTCCCTCGGCCCACGTCTCGGAATCGGGTAAAATTTATATTTCCCGAACACCCATTCGCTCATGAACCCACTCGAACAAGAATCAACAAAATCTGACGTCTAATCTCCCTAAATCCTCAGATTTGTACTTGGGAAGTTTCATCCCAATTTCATGGTTTTTCATCCAATTTCATTGATTAGATTGAGAAAATTGATAGAGATTATTGATATACAGATGTATTAAGGTTAGAAAATGTTACTTATGATTCTCCTCTTCCAATCCCACTGAAAATCGCCAAATCCCAAGCTCACTATCGATTTTGGAGTTATTAATTTCAAACCCTCGGATTTTTGGTATAACCAGGCCAAATGTTTCGCATCTGCGACACTAGGATCGCACCTGCGGTGCCGCACCTGCGGAAACACAATCGTAGGTGCAGAAACTCATTAAAAGACCTGGGGTCGCACCTGCGATGATTGGGTCGCAGGTGCTGCTCCGCACCTGCGGATACTCTTCCGCGCCTGCAAGTCGGGCCAGCCTAAGCTACGTCCCCACCTGCGTGCACCCCTTCGCACCTGCGGAAATACCCTCGCAGGTGCAAGACACCAGAACCAGAATGGTTCAACTGCTCTCAAAGCCCCAAATTCACCCGTTGGGCATCCGAGAAACCCCAGTCCGGGCGCGTAGCCGGACAGCTTAAATATGAAATTCTGTGAAAAATCCTAAGATTTGATATTTAAAATTAATAAATTTGACTTTTGTCAATATTTTGGGTAAACGGACCCAGACGCGTGATTTGAAGGTCCTGAAGGGTCTGTAGGAAAATATGGGACTTGTGCGTATGCCCGGAATTGAATTCCGAGGTCCCAAGCTCGAGGAATGAATTTTGGACTAAAAATTGTGTTCTGAAAATATTTAAGGAAAATGAAAATGAAATCTGATTAGAAAGTCATGGTATCGGGCTCGTATTTTAGTTCCGGCGCACGATACAGGTCTTATATATGGTTTAGGCACTTTTTGTAAAGTTTGGTTGAAAACGGATTTCGTTTGACGTGTTTCGGGGAAAAATGGAAAATTTGATGTTTTATGAAATTTGATAAAATCATGGATTTTGAGGTTTAATTCGATGTATATGATGTTATTTTGGCAATTTGATCGCACGGATAAGTTCATAGGATTTTTTGAGGTAGTGTGTGTATTTGGTTTGGAGCCCCGAGGGCTCGGGTGAGTTTTGGATAGGCCACGAACTTCATTTTTGGACTTGGAAACTGCTGGTGTGACTAGCATCGCAAATGCGAAGGTTGGTCTGAGCAGGCCTGATTGCAAATGCGACCAAGAGGTTCGATAATGTGAAGATTAATCTGGGCAGGCCTGATCGCAAATGCGACCAAGAGGTTCGCAAATGCGAAGGTTAACCTGGGCAGGCCTGATCGCAAATGAGACCAAGAAGTTTGCAAATGCGAAGGCTAGTAATGTCTGAAGGGTTCGCAATTGCGAACCCCTGTTCGCAATTCCCATGCCAACCAATAGCCTGCACTGTATAAAACCGAATTTTTACTTCATATTTCATATTTTCTCAAACTCAAACACTCTTAGGTGAATTTTCCAAGAACAAGACTCTTCGAAATCAATTGTAAGTTGATTTTTACTCATTCCTTTCAATCATTAACATCATTTAACATGTTTTCAACTTAAAAGTCAGGGATTTCCATGGGTGAAATTGGGTGTTTTGGGTAGAACTTGGGTTTTTTCAAAAATTAGGATTTGAGTGGGTGATGGACCTCCGATTTGAGAGGTTCTTATATGGCTAGACTCGTGAGAGTACGAGGGTTCTGAAAATGTAAAATTTGCCCGACTCCGAAATGCTGGCCTGAGGGGCGTTTTGGTCATTTCACCTAATTTCGCGCCGTAACCTTAAATTTAATAGTAGAATCAGTGCATGAGATGTTATTTACGGTATGAAATTTATTTGAATAGAGTTGGGACATTTGGAGTCGGATACTCGTGGAAAACGTGTAGTCCCAGCTACCAAAACTTCCAGAACTACACTGACCTGATTCCTTTATTGCCAAGGGTATGTAGGCAACCTCTGAAGCAAGGTTCGGTCAAACTTTTCAAAATGCTTCCAAATGGAGTACCAAACGGGCAAAAATTGATGTTGTCGAGCAAAGAGGGGCAGCTGTGAACACCCAATTTTTGCCCTACAAGGAAATTACTTCTAAAAAATAATCAAAAAATAACTTTTAATGAATTTTAGGAACTTTTCTGTATTTAGTTGCATGTTTAATATTTTTAAATTATAGAAAAATCATAAAAAAGTCATCACATTTTCATATCATGCCATCTTAAGTTTAATTTGCATTCTTGAATTAATTACTTATCAAGTCGTAGAATTAATACATTAAAATTACAACAAAAATACTTTAGTAATTTCATATGCATTTTTAGTTAAATTAATGTAGTTAATCGTTAGAAAAAAGTAAGTAGTTCAGTTTTGCAAAGTAAGTTTGATTTAGGAAATTTGAATGACCATGTTTGAAAATAAATTGATTTGATTTATTGAAAGAAAATAGCAGCTTATTTTCTTAAAGTCGGATGGGCCAATTTTGCATGGCCCAAAATTTTCCTAACCCATATCCCTTACCAGCCCACTCTCAAACCTGGCCCAATCCCTTCCCCTTCATTATAACCCCCTTCACCTTAACCCTAGGGTAAAGAGAGAAGGAAAAGATCATCATATCCTCCCCTCTCACAGAGAAACGGGCTCCATCCTCTTCATCTTCAAAAAAGCTCCCCTCCCGGACGAGAACAGCAGCGGCGCAACAGAGACCCCCACCTCTTGGGCACACAGAAAACAAAAACGGCCGTGTTTCCCAAGAGAGATGAGCAACGCGTCTCCCTGCCCTCTCTGCTTTCGTCTTCTCCATCCGTCACCATGAAAGCTGGCTAAGACCAGCCGTGAAACCTCCATTGCTGGCGAGCTTCGCCAAAAACCGGCAAAAACTAACCCGAGTTAGTCGCTATTCTTTCTCCTGCTTTTGAACACACAAAATCGGAGTTCT